>ML255041.1:0-69109 GCA_005239495.1 Nicotiana undulata
TAACAATACAAAATCTAATGAGAAAAGGCTAAAATGAGTGGTAAAATCACCACTCATCATAGAATTCGGACCTGATTTTGGCCGAGAATATGTCGTTTCCCGAGAACTGGAATATGAAACGTAAGTACGATCCCACTATTAGTTTCTATTTGTTATTTTGATTCTTCAATTTTTCTCATTAACATTCTTTTTCATGGTGTAGCGGTTGCCTGGATGCCCAGTGCAATTCCTAACCTTCAGAGCTGGGTTAGGGACCTGGCCTCGACCTCTACGTACGTTGAGCACACATGGCGCGATCTATCGAAAGGCCGGCGGGAAGCCAAAAATCATGGTAATCCTTTTACATGTGTATAATGATTTGATTAAGACATTCCTCCGAACTTACTTAATTTCTTCTCCTGCAGGTCTCGACAAAGATGCAACCATGAGGACCTCATCTGGTGAAGAAGAAACTTCAATCCCGGTCCCGAAGCCGGTAAAGGACAAAAAGAGAAAAAGGACCTCGACCTCCGAGGATCCATAGCATAAGAAGAGAGTGGCTCGTAAGCCCAAAAAGAGCAACATCCCCTTGTCCATGGAGTCAATTCAACTCCTAAGGGAGGAAGAGGAAGAAGAAGAATTAGAAGATTCCGGGCTGGTGTCCCGAATTAAGATAAACATCGAGGCTCAGAAGGCCGCGGAGCCGATAGGAGCCAAAAACATTCTACCCCGAGTTGATAGGGCATCGGGAGGAGACTTGGGTAGAGTCCCTGAGCTGGCAAAGGCCGAAGATGCCTTACCTCGAGGTGAAAAGGTGGCAGAATCGGTTGTGGAGGCCGGTTTCGAGGCTCTCCGAGATGAAAAGAATGCTCCAAGATACCCACTTGGGGAGATAGAAGTTGGAGACTCCCTGTCACTCCCTTCATTTTCCGAGGAGACGATTCGGGAGGCTCAAGCTATAAAGACTCCTCATGTAGAAGGAGCCCACGGAGGGGAGGACCCCTTCTGTGGTTATTTTGCAGGGATCGAGGATGCCGCCGGCCTGAGCGACTTGGAAATACCGAGGAAGGATTCAGTGGGACCTCCTCGAGTTTCAGATTAACCAATCAGTTCCCTGCCCCGAGCGTCAGCCCCGGAATCAAAAGAACAATCATCATCTCGATCCTAGAGGATGCACGAGTCTTTGCCGCCCCCGTGGGGTTTGCCAGTTATCTTCAGGGTTTGGTCACGGAGGAAGACCAAGCCCTTATGGACGAAGTGGCAGCACCGTGCCTCTTCAATGAGGCACAACAAGCCTTGAATCAGGTAAGCCTTAACTTCCCTTGTTGATATCATACTTGTATTTTTCTTCTTGTCTAATTAATTTCCTTCTATCTGTGTAGGCCTCGGTGCTTCATCATGAAGCATTTTCTAGGTCTCGATCCGAACTGAGCCGATACGAGGCCATTAATCAAAGGCTCACTGAGGAGAAGAATGCCCTTAGACTTCTCAGTGGGCAGAAAGAGGAAGAAATCAAGGACCTCCGAGCTGAGCTAGTCGTGGCTCAAAAAGAACAAAACGACCTAACCGAGCAGGTAATAAAAATATGAGAAGCTGATAGCATCGGTATGGGAGTGATGGCTCGTAATTTGATCTTACGGGTCCAGCAGACGCTCGAGATGATCGAGCAGCTCCGTGGAGAGGCA
The DNA here is from genome assembly GCA_005239495.1 of Nicotiana undulata. Taxonomy (NCBI): domain Eukaryota; kingdom Viridiplantae; phylum Streptophyta; class Magnoliopsida; order Solanales; family Solanaceae; genus Nicotiana; species Nicotiana undulata. Next base: position 1,665 of record ML255041.1, read on the forward strand.
GATATGGTGAAGGCGGATACCTTAGTGTGGAAGCAAAATATGGACCACCTTGCCTCAGAGAAGTATGATTCTCAAGCTCAGTTGTCCTCGACAGAAAACCAGCTCCAAGGCTTGAAAGAGAAGAACTCGTCACATGCCAAGAAAATTGAGGAGCTCCAAGCTCGGTTGGTCACCGAACTTGCAACAACTAAAAATGAGGCTGAGAAGGCCAAGGATGATGATGAGGCGATCGTGGCCATCTACCGGTCTAATGCTGAAGACGCTCAAGCTCAAGCAAAGAAAGTTGTCGACGTTGCTCAAACTCGAGCATATTGGGTTGCCGAGCTTGTCAAATGCCAGTATCGAAGGGAAACCCTCGAGGAGATCCATGCTCGAGGTTTCGATCTCACTGATGAGATAAAAAATGCTAAAGAGCTCGAAGTCGATGCTAATGCATTGGCCTGTTCTTCTATTGATGATGATGCCGAGAGCGTGAGCGGGTCCAAGAACAGATAGGACCCCGATAGTGCATATGCATCTCCCAGGGGTATTAGGCATTTAGGATTTCCCCTTCGAATTTTTGTATAGAACCGTGATCGGGCCATGTTGCCCTTGTAAATAAATTTTGGCATCTATATAAGAAATTTTTCTTTCTTTCTGCCTTGTCTTGTGAGATTTTGCCTTACAAAATTTTGCTTCATTTATGCCTTATGAAATAGTATTCGCAGGTCCGAGTTTTAGGTATTTTGACCGAAACCGAACCAGTGTTTAGTGAGTACTTGCTCAAACACAAAGTAGGATAACCGTTAGGTTTTAGTTGAGTGAGGATGATTTCTCGAATAAAAAGAATGGGTTTTTCCCTTTTTCGGCACGAAGGGTTTATTGTTAGTTACATAAAATTAGTTATGCCTTAGCATAAAATAGGGAATATGTTCGAGAGTTTGAACAAATTTGTACCACTTAGGGTTTTCGAGGCTTGGTACTATCGAAGCCCCTGTTGTCGAGGGTAGCCTTTTTAACCGGTTTAGGAAAGTACTCGAGGGCCTGTTTTATTACAGAATTCAGATGTCTCTGAACCGTGTTAATTCGGTCGTAGCCTTTTATTCGGGATTTTCCTCTTAGGCTTATTTTCCTGTTTCATTTCGAGCTTATCCGAAATGTTAGTCCCCGAGCGGGGTGGCCGTAGCCCATAAAAATCGAGGGTTGCCTTCTTAAGGTCTTATGATCTCGAGGTTTTAATAATTCGTAATAATTCGATCTCGTCTATTTTTCGGGCGGTAGTACCCGAGTGTGAGTTTAGTTGTTCGAGCTTCAATTGTGATTGACCCTCCCTGTTTACACAATAGATCAAGAGTATGAAACTGTAAAGTAGAATTTTTCTAATGTATGAGATATTTGGCAAGGAAAAATACTTCTCTTAGTAGATGATTATATATGCGTACATGTTCGATTTTAGGGCTCGAGTAACCTACATCGGCACGGCTCATTCGACCATTTGGCCCTTATAAAATTTATCTATCGAGACCCTATTGACACGAAGTACTTTCCTTGCAACAAAGTTGACATTCGAGGGTAATGCCCGTAGTATTCGAGATTGATTGTAAAGAAGTCTCGGATACTGTTGAATTACTCTAAGTTAGCACGAACAATGGTTGCCTCGTTAAAAACCTTGCCGCCCATTTGGGACAAAAAATGGTCTAAGTGAAAAAAGAGTACAACGCGTGCTTTCAGACCTAAGGACTTCGTGTTGAAGAATCCATCGACGTCTTTGATCGAACACCTACAATTGGTTAATTTAAAATATAAACGAAAATGGAGAAGGTCATACCTTAACAGTAATATAGTTTGAGGAGTGGTATGTTCCAAGTGTTTGGTAATTGCTCGTCGTTCATCATGCCGAGCTTGTAGGATCCTTTTCCGATGATGTCGAGGACCTGATAGGGTCCCTCCCAGTTTAGGCCAAGTTTTCCTTCATTCGGCTTTCGAGTGTTGAGGGTGATTTTTCTTAGTATTGAGTCCCCGACTCTAAAGGGTCGAAGATTGGCTCTTCAATTATAGTACCTTTCGATCTGTTGTTTCTGTTTGGCCATTCGGATGAAGGCGACTTCTCGTCTTTCATCCAGCAATTTGAGGCTTGTATTCATAGCCTCGTAATTTGATTCTTCCGTTGCATATCGTAACCTGTGGCTAGGTTCCCCGACTTCGACCGGGATAAGAGCTTCAACACCATAGACTAAAGAGAAACAGTGTTGCCCCCGTGCTGGATTTCGACGTCGTGCAGTACGCTCAAAGAAACTCGGACATTATCTCTCTCCATTTACCCTTAGCGTCGATCAATCTTTTCTTTAGACTTTGAATGATGGTCATGTTTGTTGATTCAGCTTGTCCATTCCCACTGGGACGATAAGGTGTCGATAGAATCCTTCTAATCTTGTGATCCTTGTTGATATCCAATCTTTCTCTCATATTTTTAAAATGTATATATACTTTTAAAATAGTATATTTGCATCATCATTTAGTTTATAAACCTATACAAGCATTTTCCATAATTTTTAGAAGCTCTAAATTAATTTCTTTCTGTATTTTATTATTTAAATATCAAATGATTGTCTTTCAAATTGTTTTTATGATTATTTAATCATCCAAACTTATTATTTACACCAACATGTATTTTTAAATATTTAACTTCATTTTTTTCATAGTGACATTTGCATTTTTAGGCTAATTGCACATTTTTGCAATAATAGCCTATATTCATGTGTAATTACATTATTTATGCCAAAATAATTTTTTATAATTTTATAATTTTTAAGTTATTATTTTCAATCATTTTAGTGCACAAATAATATTTTGTTATTTATTAAGTATTTTATTATATAAATTATTTTTGATAACTATTGGGTATTTAAAAACTAGCTCCAATTTTCAAACAATTTTGGACCAAATAAATGGACCAAAATCCCCAATACCTTAGTCCAATACCCAAGCCCAAACCAAATAACCCCTTAACCCAAAACCCGGGCGGTCCCCCGCTATAATTGACCCGCCCCACTCATTTTTAAATCCTGGTCGTTGATCTTTCAAGATCAACACCCGTGTTTATTCTCTCCCTTTTAATAACCCTCCCATAAACCCTAACCCATTATTCCCTCTCACCCGTCGTCATTGAATCCTCTCGACTCATCTCTCACCCTCATAAACCGTAAGTCGCCGTCACCCCATAACCCCCTCCGATTCTCACTGGATATGAAATCCCTCGAGGATTTCCTTGCCTATTTGGTTCTATCTTACTATTGGCTACTCAATTATGGTATTGTTTAGTAGTTTTCCTAACATGGCAAGCTAATCTCTCCAATTTCGGACCAAATCTGGTTCAAATCCTCCCTTTTTTCTCATATGTTTTCGTCTTTCCTCTTTCTATGTACGAATCTCTGAGATTTTCTCTGTTCTCATCTACCATAAATATTAGGGTTTAGATATTTTACAGGTCTGTTTATATTTAGTATTATTTTTTGTTTAAAAAACCTTTTTATGTTCTCGTATGTCTGTTTTGTGATTTTTCGATAAAAAACCTGGCCTAATTTATTTTGCCCTAAAATTAGGGCTCAAATCTGGCTAAGATCTTTTTGGTTGATTATTTCGACCGTCCGTATATTTGCCTTCTATTTTTCATGATGTTGTTGCCTAAATTATTGGCCCTAGATTATGGTTCAAAACTGTTAAAGGTTCTTGTATTTTTGATTTCTTCCTCAGTATCTGTCTAGGTGCATTCCGACTAACTTTATTTTAGGGTTCCGATTATTATTCTGTTTTCATTTTACTGATTATGTGGCTACTTGCTTTAGTTAAACCTGTTTAATTATCGACTTGCCTTAATAGTATTCCGAACTTTCCCTTAAACAATATGATTAATTATTTCCATATTTCCATGCCCTAGTTTAAGACTATTTAAACCATTTCCCTTTCTTCCCCGGACAGACTCAAAAACTCACTAGTCTTAAACTCTATTCTGTTATTATTCTTATTCTGCATTGTGGTCTTGGTCGGCTGAAAGTCAAGGCCATTACGTTATGGGCTTTGCTTCTCATTGTTGATTCAGAACACTGTGGTTTTGTTCTTTTCTTGCCCTTATTGCCTAACTAGTGAGTCATTGTACCTTTGCCATTTTATTCTTATGCGTTTTTGACATGTGTTTATGATCCAGTGTGTTTAAAGTTTACCTTTTGAGCATGATTCTGCCAATTTCATGTTTATATGAGTCTCTTTAGTTCTCTAATTAATACTGTTAGTTCTGAGACTATTTGTTTTGAATAATATGAATCCTATTAGGTTATTAGCTTAATACCTTCTAATTTGTTTCATGTATGTAGTTTTGTTAGTTCTGCACTTGCTTTGAATTTCTAGTAATCTCCTATGGTAATACTAGAATACTTATTAGTTCACCTATTCTGAATCTTTACAAAGTTTGTCTTGATATGTTTGATCAGTGCTAAGCCCTATTTCCCTCACTCATGTACTCTAATAACATGTCTTCTAGCATGTCTTTAGTTCATTTCATTCCATATGATTATTTGACTAGTTTATGCTTTCATATCATGTCTAAATATTGTTTGTGAATAAACAAAGCTTGTCGTTAATGCTAGTATGTACACTTAGTCTAATTAGACCTTTCAGACTTTAACCTATTAAATACTATGCATTTGTGCATGAAAAACTGTGCAATCATGCCAATTTGTTTTCTTAGATCCTTTCAATGCAATTCTGCCTATGTACTCAAGTTTTAGCCATTGTCTCCTTTTATGTGCTTATGCTATCCTGAATCCCTATTCTTAGGTCCTTTAGGTTCTATCCTTAACCTCCCCATCGTGAGCACTGCTCGGGGTCCATGTGAAACCCTTGTGAACTCTGACACACTGGGGTTTGGTTTCTAATCTCCTTTGAATTGTTTCTGAGCATTTGTTCTCTAGTGTGAGCACTGCCCTGGGTTCCTGAAGCCCTTAGGAACTCTGACACACTAGAGATTTGGGTTCTGTGTGTTATGGGTGAATAATTCACCACTGGTTATTGTGTATCCATGAATATAAGCCTTGGAGTTGTTATGGGTTGAAAGCCTGGGTTGCCCAGGTGTATTTGGGCTTGTTGTATGTTCTTTATAATTTATTTTATTTTGATTCATTAACCTGGTCTGTAATAATTTTGCAATAACAATTCTGGGGTATTTAGTAAAATTGGGAAGGGTTTCTTATTTTCATTTGCAAAGTCGGGATAGAAATCCCGCCTATAGGGTCTCTGATCGTGATGTTGGTTCTATTTATAAGTTCCATGTTATGCTATTGAAATATGTTGTTAGAACTCCTGCCTATAGGTTCTATATTGTGTTCCCTCGTTTGAGATCCTGCCTATAGGATTAATGCTTCGATGTTAGAAATCATGTTTCTAGGGGTATTAATTTGTCAGCAATTGTGTGTTAGCAACCATGCCTATATGATCCATACTTGGCTTAACTACTTTCTAGCTCAATGTGTGTAAATTCCTGCTTATACAATGTCTAATTCTAGAAAACATGCCTATAGGGTTATAATCAGTTCAATTCTAGAAATCATGCCTATAGGATTAAAATCAGTTCAATTCTAGAAATCTTGCCTATAGGATTAAAATCGGTTCACTTATAGAAATCATGCTTATAGGGTTAAAAGCAATTCACTCGTAGAAATCACGCTTATAGGGTTGAAATGAGTTCGATTATAGAAATCATGCTTATAGGATTCTATTAACTAATTCTGAATACGCTTCTTCGATTATCACTGTCAATCACCTAGACAACATGCCTATAGGATTAACTAAATAATTCTGGACATATTCGTGCAATTTTCTATTTTCACTATTGTATGAAACACCCAGATACTGCGCTAAGCTAAAATCAGTAGGCAGATATACATGTAGGTCCTAATACTCGCGTTAAGAAACTGATTCTATATACGACTGCCTTCATGTTCAACATCACATAGATATCCTGCCTATAGGACTCCACGATTAATAAAATCTGCTAATCAGTTGCGTGCATTTGCTGTTTATATGTGAAGGTTAATTTGAGACCATATCTACCTTTATTTGGAAAGTCCTAACTGTTTTGTATGTCGCCTAGTATTTTACAATTTTGAGCGCTTTAGGTAAAAACTCAAATATAGTAATCGGGTAGCAGGAGATAATAGTTTGTGCCCCGCCGAATAATATGAGTAACACCCCCATCTTGGGGGAGTTACAAAGTATTATTTATGTTGCACGGGGTGATCTTGTAGGCTAACAAATTTAGGACCCCTCATCCCTATTAAATAGTTTCTTCGCTTTATTAGACTAATTCGCATAATTTAAGTTCGGTCGGGACCCACCGTTGTGGACCTCGAGGGGTGCCTAATACCTCCCCTCAAGGTAATATGAGCCCTTATCCGATCTCTGGTGATGCAAACTGGTATGATCTGAGTTATTTGCTATAGGTGCCCTAACGCACCTTAATCCGTTAGGTGACGACTCTCTTAACCAATTCCTTTTCCATTCTCTCAAAAGGAGTTGCCAAATGTCGAAACTCGATTTCGCGAGAAAAAGGGGGCGCTGACAATCCTCAAGAAATTTTGTCACTTTGCCGCCGATGAACTACTTTCCATTATCGCACACAATCTCGGCAGACATCCCAAATCGACATATAATGTGGTCCCAAATGAAGTCTGTGACTTATTTTTCTACTGACTTTCTCGAAAGCATGTGCTTCAACCCACTTAGAAAATATCCAGTCATAAACAAAATAAATTGAGCTTTACCTGGGGCCGATGAGAGAGGGCCGACGATGCCCATTCCCCATTTCATGAACGGCCATGGGGATAAGAGTGGGCGGAGTTTCTCCTCGGGCTGGTGAATCATCGGCGCATTCCTTTGACATTTATCGCACTTCCGAACGAACTCTTTTGTATCCTTTTCCATATCAGCCAATAATACCCTACTCTGGTAACTTTGTGAACCAATGACTCGGCACTTGAATGATTTCCACAAGTGCCTTCGTGAATCTCCCGTAGGACGTAGTCGGTGTCTCCTGGTCCCAAACATATTGCCGACTGTCCATCGAACATTTTCCTAAATAGTGTTCCATCCTCGGCTAAGGTGAATCGTGCTGCCTTTGTGCGTAGAGTCCTCGACTCCTTCGGATCTGATGGAAGCTTCCCATTCTTTAGGTATTCGATGTACTTATTTCTCCAATCCTGGGTCAGACTTGTAGAGTTTATTTCGGCATGGCCTTCTTCGATCACTAACCTCGAAAGTTGTACGATAGACCCCAATCTAAGTTCGTCATCTTTGATCGATGACCCCAAATTTGCAAGGGCATCGACCTCGCTATTCTATTCCCGAGGTACGTGTTATAAGGTCCGCTCTTTGAATCGATGTAAAGTCATCTTGTAGCTTGCCTAAGTACCTTTACATTTGATCTTCTCGAACTTCGAAAGTTTTGTTAACTTGGTTTACCACAAGTAGGGAATCGCATTTGGCCTCCATTACCTCTGCTCCCAAAATTTTAGCTAGCTCGAGACATGCAATCATGGCCTCATACTCGACCTCATTGCTAGTTAATTTTGGAGTTTTGATAGATTGTCTAATTGTATTACTTGTGGGAGACTTCAAACGATGCCTAGCCCGGACCCCTTCACGTTCGAAGCGATGTCTACGAAGAGGGTCCACACCCACGAGGATGTACTTGATTTTAGTAATAATTCCTTTTTGACCTCGGGTACGAGGGCGGGCGCGAAGTTGGCCACGAAGTCTGCCAAGATCTGAGACTTGATGGTCGTTCGGGGTTGATACACGATATTGTACCCTCTTATCTCGACGGCCCATTTGGCCAATCAACCCGAGAGTTTGTGTTTGTGCAAAATATTGCGAAGGGGATAGGTAGTTACATTACAAATTGGGTGACATTGGAAATATGGTTTTAATTTCCTAGACGCGCTTATTAAAGCAAGCACTAATTTCTCTAAGTGTGGCTATCGAGTTTCGGCCTCACCTAAGGTCTGACAAACATAATAAACAGGGAATTGCGTACCTTGCTCCTCTCGGACTAGGACCCTACTTACCGCTATTTATGAGACTGCCAAGTATAGGTAGAGTTTCTCGTCCACCTTCGGAGTGTGAAGCAGTGGTGGGATCGATAGGTATAGTTTTAGTTCTTCCAAGGGTTGTTGGCATTTCGGGGTCCATGCAAAATTGCTCTTCTTCTTAAGAAGTGAGAAGAACCGGTGACTTCTATCCGAGGACCTCAAAATGAAACGACCTAGGGCGGCTATGCGTCATGTTAACCTTTGTACTACCTTGACATTATTCACGACCGTGATATCTTCGATGGCCTTGATTTTATCGGGGTTGATCTCAATCCCTCGATTCAATACCATGAAGCCGAGGAAATTGCCCGAACCGACTCCAAATGCGCACTTCTCCGGGTTGAGCTTCATGTTGTACTTTCTTAGTATATCAAAGGTCTCCTGCAAATGTTTCAAATGTTCCTCTGCTCGCAGGGACTTAACTAACATGTCATCAATGTAAACTTCCATTGATTTTCCTATTTGTTCTTCAAACATTCGATTTACTAGGCGTTGATAAGTCGCACCGGCATTTTTTTAGTCCGAACGACATTACCTTATAACAATAAGTGCCGTATAGTGATAAACGAAGTCTTTCCCTAATCCTCTGGGTTAATTTGTATTTGATTGTACCCGGAGTAGATATCGAGAAAACTGAGAATATCGTGGCCGGCCGTGGCATCGATCATTATATCGATATTCGACAAAGGAAAAGAATCCTTAGGGCATGCTTTGTTTAAATCCTTATAGTCTACGCACATTCTAAGTTTATTTTCCTTCTTATGGACTACCACTACGTTTGCTAACCATTCATGGTATTTTAATTCCTGAATGGACCCTATTTTGAGAAGTTTGGTTACCTCATCCTTGATGAAAGCATGCTTAACCTCGGACTGAGGCCTTCTCTTTTGCTTTACTGGACGAAACTTCGAGTCCAAGCTCATCCGATGTGTAGTGATTTCTGGTGGGATCCCTATCATATCGAGATGGGACCAAGCAAAGCAATCCATGTTATTTAAAAGGAATTGAATAAGTTTTTTCCTAAGCTCGAGAGTCAACCCTGTGCCCAGGTATATCCTTCGTTCGGGCAGGTCCTCGATCAGTATGACTTTTTCCAGCTCTTTGATTGTCAATTTGGTGGTGTCAGAATCGTCAAGAATTACGAAGGATCGAGGGATCTAGTAGTCATCGTCCTCGTCTTCTCCCTGTTTCTCCGACTGAGTCGAAGTTGGTGCCTGTGGTTGCTATTTGGCTTCCTGTTTTCCTTTTGACTTTGATCCCTTTGTTGATGAGAGCGCCGATACCAATATCTCTTCATCGACCGCAAACATCTCTTTGGCGACATGTTGTTCCCCATACACCGTTTCTACTTCCTCCGGTGTTGCGAGTTTCGGAACTTGGAGGGTTGAGGGGACCGCCCTCATGTTATGAATCCAGGGTCGTCCGAGTAGGGCGTTGTATCTCATATCGCCCTCGATCATATGGAAGTTTGTTTCTTGAACGGTCTCTACCACGTTATTGGCAGGATGATTTCACTCTTGGTAGTTTCACTCGCCATTTTTAAGCCATTAAGAACCCGAGTTGCAGGCATAATCGATCTTGTAGGTCGAGTTGCTCTACGACCCTCGACCGAATAATGTTGGACGAACTTCCTAGATCAATTAAAACATGTTTAACCTAAATTTTATTCATAAGAATAGAGATTGCCATTGCATCATTGTGGGGTTGTGAGATCCCCTCTACTTTCTCGTCATTGAAAGACAAGGTCCCTTCCGGTACATAGTCTCGATTTTGCTTTTCCCCGGTGATCGACACCTTGGTGCGCTTGAACACGAGTCCATGTGGAATATTGACCCCACCAACGATCCATGTGGTTCTTCCTGTTTGTTCTTCCTCTTTGCGTACCTGTCTCTAAAGTGGTTTTTAGCTCGGTCGCTTAAGAATTCTCAAAGGTGGCCCTCGTTGAATAGACGGGCTACCTCCTCCCTTAGCTGTCTACAGTCCTCAGTTATATGACCATGAGTACCATGGTATTTGAATATTTGATTAGGGTTCCTCTATGTCATATCGGTCTGTAGGGGTCTAGGCCATCTAGTATCCTTGATCCGCCCAATGGCTGATACAATTCCTGATGCGTTGCTGCTGAAGTTGTATGCTGGTAGTCGTGGTGCTTATGTGGGCTCGACATGTTTATCGTAGCCACTCTTACTCATGATCCCTGGGGAGCTCTGCCCTCGATCACTCATTTGATCACTTCGAAAGGAGTTGCAACCTTTATTGCTCCGGTGTGCGCCTTGACGAAGGAATCTGCGAGCATGGCGTAGGAATCAATGGAATTGGGCGGCAAATTGTGGTGCCATATCATCGCCCGCTTCGATAAAGTTTCTCTAACCTTCTTTAGCAAAACAGACTCAATCTCGCCACCTTCTAAATCATTCCCCTTTATTACGCATGTATAAGAAGTGACATGCTCATTAGGGGTCGGTGGTCCCATTATACTTGGGAAATTTTGGCATGCGAAATTTCTTTGGGATGAGCTTAGGAGCCGCACTCGGGGGGAAAGCGTCTGCACGAACTTCTTCGAATCCAAACCTTCCAAAATCGGTGGGCCCCCCGAAATTTGATCAACTCGGGAGTTGTACGTTTCTACTTTTTTTGTCATTTTTCTTAATCTTTCTCTCACCCAGATTCGATCTGTTTTGTGAGTTCTACGAGCAATTTCATAGTGGCGGTGTCAGTCCCCGATTTATTCTCGTTTGGCCTCTCCGGTACTGGTTCGACCCTGTGAACAACTTCCAGCGAGGGTTCGGGTTCGACCCCACTTGGTGCACGGTTCTGATTTTGTAGTTACGCTATAGGAGCTTGTTAAGCTTGTAAAATTTCAAATATCAGCTGAAGGTTGACTCCGCTGTCTTTGTCGCCCTACGTACCTCGGGCACCTAATCGAACTTCCCTACGGACGCTATTTTCGGGATCAACACCCATATTTGCATTTAGGGAGACATGAGAACTGACGTCGACGGGATTTGCAATTGGTACTCCCTCAGGCCAGACATATGCACTTTGATCCCCAGGGCGGCTATAAAGTCATTTTCTCCATGAAAACCATGGCCGTTGTTGACGTGTGTGAGTATTGCTTGTGAGTTCGACATGTTGATCCTGAAAAGAAAAACACTCACGAGAGTAAGCGTGAAGTAGTGTGTGTTATGAGAATTAATATCAAGCAATCACTATTATCCTTAGCCCCACAGTGGGCGCCAAATTGGTTACACTTAAAATCGGATAACAATTTAACTTATAGGTGGTTTTAAGGACACGTTATTTTACATAGTACCAATTGATAAATGCAATAATTAATAACAAAAATTAACAGTAAAGTAAAACAAACCAGTGTTGAAATGCACTTCAGCCCTCGAGCTAGTATGCCCTCGAACTGACTGATACTAAAGTTATGAAGTATGAAGCAAACTGATGAACAAGAGAGTATAAGAGAGAAAGCGTGTTATATTGCGTTGATATGCGAGAATTGGATGATTTACAAATGATTAGAACCCCATTTTATATAGTAGGGAATTATACTTATGATAAAATTCTAATTACAGAAGAAAATCTCATGATTAGCTAAATAACCGTTCTGAATTTGATATGTTTCGAGATTTACGGCATGATCCTCGACCAGTCACGAATATCTCGCCTTTCTGTTATTATGCTATCTTCGGTTTTGCTCGATATCTACCCCGTTTGGTCTCGATCACTACTGGTCTCGATCTTGGCATGTACCTCGAATCCCGAACTCGGTACCTTATCCTCATGCCTCGGTCTGATCCATTATGGAGCCGATCCTCGATCCATCCCACTGGTCTCGGTCAATCAGTAAAATCTAGTGGGCCCGATTTTAATCGTATACACATAATTCTCTTATTCAACGTACCAAACAACCCCTAAGTTTGTGAATTTTATTACTAGAGGTAAGGTTGTACGTTGGTCGGTACGATATTTAGATAGGGCTGCTTATCGGGCAGATTGGGCGGTTATTTACTCTTAACGGTTTGGCTTATCGGTTATCAGCTTTTAAATGTATTAATCCGCTAGCCACTTGATAAGATATCGGGCGAATTGGAATCAGTTTAGCTCTTATCGGGCGGTTGTCGGGCGGTTTATCGGCCATTTATTCAAGATTCGATTTGATCACATGGGAACATTGACGCCTGTTTAGTCATTGGTTTTATTTCAGCTTCTTATTCATGGCTTTTATCTGGTCTGCTGTCTGTTGCTTCTGGTCTTTATTTTATGTCCTCTAACGTTTACTTTTTCCTTGTCTGGATATTTTGATCAATAAATTGCATACATAAAACAGTGGATGAATATTAACGCTCCAAGTGCAACAAGAGAAAGGAAATAATGCCTATAATTGCAAAATCCATTGTTGGGGATTCAGTTCAAGTTTGTGCCGACAGTTAAAAGACTACATAAAAGTATTAACTGAGTTAAAAGTAAAATACTTTTAGTCCATTATGCTTGAATTGTTAGAAAGATAGAGTGCTGGAAGTCAACGAGATAGAGTGCTGGAAGCCGATGAGATAGAGTGCTGGAAGCCTGGAAGTCGACGAGATAGAGTACTACTGGTGGCTGTTGGTTGAAATTTAGGCGTTAGGGACTTAGGGTTTCTGATTATTTAGGCGTTAGATTAGAGATAGAGTACTGTAAGAGTGGAAGTGGAAGTGTCTTTGATTATTTAATATATATATATATATATATATTCTTAACTTGTTAACGGATTACCCGTTAAGAAAATTGAATAATCCTCCCCCAAACCGATAAGTCGTTAATAAAAATATTTTAATCCGTTCCCCGTCTGTTAAACCGTTAACCCGATACCAATAAGCCATTAAGCTTCGGTTCGGGTTTCAGTTTCGGTTCAGTTTTGAACACCCCTATATTTAGACATTTCAGCTCGGTTTTTCGGTATTCGATTTCTTAAAATGCTATACCATTACCGTACCTAATTAAATTCGATATGGTTCGATTTTTCTCCTTTCGGTCTCAGTTTATTCGGTTCGGTAACTTCGGTTTATTCAGTTTGAATACTAACTAGTGCGTAGAGTTATAGACTGTAATATTCTTAATTAAAGCACTCAAAAGTACAAAACTAAAAATGTTAGTTGACAAAAATTTTGTCAAAAACTGGCAAATATCAACCCAGAGAGAGAAAATGATACATAAAGAAATAAATTTGGTCATTAGAAATGTCTTGTTACTTACTTAGAGTTAATTGATGAACTTATAAAATATAAGAAAGTAAAATTTAAATTTTTTATATTTATTTTATAATTATTAATACGTGTATTATGTAATACAATATATATTTCTGTACAATATCAGTATTTCAGTATTTTATTTTCAAATACCAAATACCATACCTAATACCAAATTATTTTTAAAACTAAAACCAAATAACATACCGAATACCAAAATATCGAATACTGAATACTAAATTTTTAATTTCGGTACGATAATGCGATATTTATCAAATTATGCACAGCCGTAAATAGAGGTGTCGGAGGAAGAAAATCTTGGATGAGCGAGAGTTGTTTAACCATTTTTCGGGGGGCATACGTGCAAAGAAAGAAGAAAAACTAATTTATGTTGGCTCCCCTTAGTTCATCCTTCGTCAGCCGTTCTCGTCCCCGCTCAATCCCGCTCATACCCCATTTTCAAAACTAAAAAAAAAAAAAAAAAAAAAATAGTACCCACGCGAAGAAGCACTCATCTGCATTTTTTTTCCAGGTTCCTGAAACTTCCACTGCTCCTTGTGAGAAAATGGCGAACGAAGCACTCACGTCCGACCCGGTGGATCCTCTCCGCGGCCTCGTCGGACTCTCTCTATTCCCCAAAACAATTAGGGTTTGCACAGATGCATCAGTAGACCCTAAAGACCTCGAGTCAGTTCATAGTTTCATGAAATCCCTGGTAACTTTTTCGTTTTTTTATTTTCCTTTATATACTATTTCTAGCTCTATTATAGATCTGGTCAGTTAATTTAAAGTGATAATGTCGTTACAATTCCTTTCATTATTCTTCAATTCGTTTGTGCAACTCCAATTTCAACTTAAAATTAGTACAGTTCGCTGTGTACTATGTGCAACAATTAACAAATTCATTTTATCGCCTGTGACTTCCACCTTCAGCCCGGAAATTTTCACGTTTTTTATTTTATTTTATAGAATGGAGTTTATTTTTTATTTTCATTTTTTGTCTTTGTTTTAGTATTTGGTCGACTATGAAATAACTCAGATTTCTTTTGGTGGTTGTATGTGACAACATAAATACTGTAATTTGTCTATTTTGATTTTCATTGATTTGGTTTGGTTAGTTATTTGATTTTTGAATGATGTCATGAAGATAAAGTTTTGTTTCTTCATTATTATGATCATAAAAGGAAATGGAGATTCCTGCGAAGATCTTTGAGGAGGCCAGGGCCATTGTTGATAATGCTGCGGAACTTTGGAACACAAAATGTATGGGCATTGATGGGGATCTTGCCATGAAGGGCAAGGAGAAGCCCAAAGAGAGAAGACCAGGCCTTGGTCGCAGAAAGCCTCAGTTTTCTTTCAAGCCAAGTACAAGGTAAATTATAGTTAGTGTTTCGTTTGTTCTCAAATTAGATCCTCTTGAAATGATGTTCTTGGCATATGTTGCTATGTTATTGCAGTAAACCTCCTGTCATCTTGGGTTCTACATTAGAGTCTTTAGACATGGATCAACTGGAAGATCCAGTGGAATTTTTTGCAGCTGCTGAAAGGTGGGAAGGTAATATTTGTTCTTTAGCTGTTTGTTGAATATCTGATTGATAGTTGATCACGTCTGCAACTAAAAACAGTCTATTATACCTGGAGAAAGAGAATAATCATTTTACACATGGTCAATTTACAGAAGCTGAAAAGGAAATGAAGAGACTGAAAGGCATCAGTATCAATGAAGGTGTGAATGATCCACCCGCCAATGCACGCCGTCGTCGACCAGGCATCTTGAAGTATACTTAGTCACCCTATGTGTTTTAACATGGAAATGCCTATCTTACCTTATGATCATCCTCTCAACTTGCGGTTACACTTGTTTAAAGTTTTACTCTTTCTGTCTCAGCAAATCGGTGAGGTATAAGCACCGCTTCCCATCCATCCAGTCTGAGAATGATGATGCATTTATATCATCTCAAGAGACATTGGAGAGTGATACTCGGGCTGGCCAGAATTCTCAGTTGCCAGAAGAGCCCCCTGGCCTCAATGTTGAACTACAAAAAGCAGATTCTCCAGGTTAGTGGTTTTAACTAATCAAGAGAGATACCTTTTGATTTCTCTATTCTATTTTTAACTTCTCTATGAGCAAAATGTATTTCAGAGATACCATCCTTTTTTCCTTATAAAAAGGAGTGTATTTCAGAGATGATGATTGGGTTTCAATTTGACAGGGTCAGTAGAGAAAACAGAAAACAATGGTATTTTGGATGAATTACTGTCTAGTAAAGGCGGAGATCTAAATGGGGAGATGGTATTGTCCAAATTGCAAGAGTGGTTGCAGATCAAGCCAATTGAACTAGCCCCCTTACGTTTTCCTGAGTTCCCTATGCCTGGGAAAGTACATGGTAAGGCTTTTCGAGAGAGGATTCGGAAGCCTAGCAAGTTTTCACTGGAGATACGGGATCTTGTTAAAAGTGCAACTGAGGGAACAACTTCCACGCGCATACAACATGAAGAAAGTCCCTCCAATAGTTTAGCATCACCCACTCCACCAAAAAGTCCACATGCTTCATTGTCTTTGTTAAGACAGAAAATTTCTCTGTCAAATCCACTGAGAGATCCTTTTTCGCCTCTCAACATTGATCTGTATAACAATGATTCACAATCAGACCATCCACCAGGTTGGTCTGTGAAGATGAACCCGCAATGTATAAGTAATAGTGCTGGACCTACTGAATCTCATGGTGAGACAGAAAACATTGCTGGTTCTGACAATGCGAATATTATGGTTCCTTTAAGTGGTTCAGACTTTTCACATGAGCAGTTGATGAAAAACGATTCAGGCAAAGATAATGTAAAAACTGGGCCAAATGGATCTCAATCCGGAGAGGAGCTAGAAAGTGGTTATGATATTGATATCAATACGGACATCAACTTGAATATGAGAATTATGGATTCCCACTATGAGTCTGATGTGCTTGATAAAGTGAAAGATGTTTCAGTTGTAAACGATGTTTTAAAGGATCAACAAGGTCTTGAGACTGAATCTTACATTAGCTGTCAAAAGATGCAGGATGGAGAAGTGCTTGCAGAAACACTATCTTCTCCTCAAGCACAAGGAGGAGCTGATGATACACACAATTGTTCCGT
Source organism: Nicotiana undulata (assembly GCA_005239495.1). NCBI lineage: Eukaryota > Viridiplantae > Streptophyta > Magnoliopsida > Solanales > Solanaceae > Nicotiana > Nicotiana undulata. The sequence continues at coordinate 18,151 of ML255041.1, forward strand.
TGAAACAGTTGCTGTGGATTTTGGATCATCTGAAATTGATGGGCAGGCAAGACTACCCACTTTTTGCCATTATACTACATTTGATACATCATTCCAGGAGTTACAATTTCAAGTCTGACATTTTTCATTCATACATCAGTATCAGGTTGACGATATGCCACCACAAAGAGCACATTCTGCAGAACAAGATCACCACATTGAGGATTCTGTCAAAGATGTAACTAGTGGTAAGATTCATTTTTAAATGACTTCTTATTTCACGTCAACTTCATTATTTCTGAAGGTGCTACATTTGTGCTTGTCTGTTTCCTATGTAGATTCTTTTGTATAGCCAAATTATTACATGTTTTTCAGAATAATCTCCGTCTTTTTTGTGTTTAACACATCGCTTGAGTTTTTCATGGAATCATCAGTAGTCAACTTTCTGTTTTTTGACCCACTTGAATGTCCAACTCTTACGTGGGTGATGCATGGTTTTAGAAACTGAACATTTGATTGGTGAGCTACAGGATACAGATTGAGGTATGAAGTATTGGAAATTTAGTACTAGGAAACAAATAACTTCCCATGTTTGCCAAAATTTTGTGCTGCAATGCAATACCTTAGGTTGCTTTGAGATGATCTCTTATAACTTTTTCTTTTCTTTTCCGTTTCATCTCCCTTTTTCCAATGGGAAGATGCATGTGATGCATCTTTTAAACAGACTTGATATGGAGAATTAAAACTTGTGGTTGTCAAGAATCATGATTTTTGAACTTCACTTTTTTTATTTTTATTTTTTATAAAGGTAATGGTTTTATTGAAAAGTTTGGGATAACCCCGCATACAAGTTGTATACCATATAGAGAACGTTACAAAAAGATATGGTTCTCTTGCGAAAGATCCAATCATCGCTACTGAAAATATACCAAAATAACAAGATCTCTGTTCTATGTTTGTACTTCGTTTCTGTCTTTGAGTATCATATCAGGTTCTAGTTTCTAATTATCAAGACATAAGTTTGATAGCGATGCATGCTAAGTTATTGCTGTATTGATGCTATATTGTATAAGAACATCAAGGTTTCTAATGTTTCACTAGCAAAGCACTTGGGATGATTAAAGTAACCCTTGTACTGATAGCATAAGAAAGTTATGTCACATATCTTTTGAATTCTGTTTAGAAGTGTTGTATCATGGTTAAAAAGCATTGAGGTTTCTTTAATGCTTCACTATTGAAGTACTTGGGATGGTCACAGTAAATTATGTGCAAATAGTGTATGATATTCATATTGCACAGTGATACCTATAGTCTAGTTTAAACTTTAAAGTTTGAATTGGATGTAATCCTTGATTCCTCTTCCTACTTCAATATTGTCAAGAAATTGAATGATTTGTCAAACCCCATGACCCCCATTTCTCTAATGCCATGTATTTTATACGACAAGCAGTAAACGTCTTAAATTGCACATGGTGAAAGAAAAGAATACTATGCGCAGTAACAATATGAGCCTGGTTCCATGACCTGAAAAGTTATTACAAACCAACACTATGTTTGGATTTGCATCATCTCTGTAGTCATATTTGCACAGAATTTGCATCCTCAAAGATTGGCTAAATCTATTTTAATCTTCAGACTTTACACTTGTTGGTGATATTGCAACTCTCTCTTGCTCCTTTTCTCCCAATTTCTTTCAGTATTGAGCTCCTTATTTTCCTTTTTACAACCAATAAAGCTTGAGTCACGAGTCAAATCATTCCCATTTAGATGCTAAAATATCTTGCAAGATCTAGATCTTGTTTCTTGTACAGACAATGACTTGTTTGAACTTCACGAATTGGTTTTCTAGATGTTTGGTGCCATTTCTCTTTAGTTACTTTTCTAGTTTCTGTAGCTGCAGCCTGCAGGTGAGATGTGAGATACATAAATATGGTTGTAGTGAACTTGTGACTTGTTTATGCATTTTAGCAACCAAAAGGATCCTGCTCTTTAGAGTTGGTCAGCTCTTCCACTTAACCCAGTTTATAGTTGCGCCTGCTACGGACTTCTAAAGTTAGTAACCTGCCACCTCCAAATATAACCTGCAGCTGCTGAAATCATTCTCACATTCACCTTTTTCCATTTTTTCTTTTCAAAGTTTTGTCGAGCTTTTATCTCTCTTTATGTTATTAAGTCATCATAGTTTCCTTTTCAAGCAAATAAACTTGGGTTTCACCACCGACGACTTCCACTGATAAAGTTGCCTGTACTTTCTAAATTTATGCAGTCTTTCTTGAATTTGATAGCTAGTGGTTTGAACCATGCTACTTTGTTTATCCTAACTAGTAATAACAGTCTGATATTTGGGAAGAAGTTGAGAAACTTGATTTATTTTTACAGATCAATTGAGCTCAGTTGCAGATGAAGTCCATTCTACAGAAGTCAGATCTAAATTGCCAGATATGAGCCCTCAGCATCATGCCAAGGTTGTTTCCTTTCTTCAGTACTCCTTTTTATTTTATCAGCAAACTCAAAACGCAATGTCCTTTGGTGGACTTGCCCATTTTTCTCGGAAAAGTAATTTTTTGGATCACAAGAGTAGGCACACTTCTTCAGAGAAGTTCATATATACTCCCTCTGTCCTAAAAATTGGTGGGATTTGAATTATAAGGGTAAAAAATATCTACATTTCTGTGTGGAGCTGTGGAGTTACGCATTGGTTCTTTTTATTATTAAAAGCTCTGAAAAAATCAAAGTCAAAGGAAATATCATTTTGTAACCTGTCATATAGAAAGAGTGTAAAGCTTCAGTGCTCGTGCGTCAACAAATCTGCAGATGAATAAACACTATTGGTGGGGATGGTTTGTGCAACAACATATAGCAATTCCCAGGTGTAACACAAGCATTAACTGCTTTTGATAGCCATGATATCCGATTCTCTTAAAATGCAATAATGCTACTGATCTAATTTATACTGGATGTGTTGATTTCTGTCCCGGGGTTGGACATTTTAAGTTGTCTACTGGAATGACCCTTAAGATTTTGGCGGTGTAAAATTTTGACAACCAATTTGTATAAGAGACAATAATTCTGATATGATCGTGGATATTGAATGATATCAAGTAACACTACAGAATCTTTAGCCCATGATTTCTACTACTTCTAGGTTTACATGTATGTGCATGTGTTCTCTGCAGTGTATTTCTTTAGCTGTAGTGGGTATATTGGTGTGTGATACAACATTTCTGATGCTTTAGGAAAAAGATAAACAACCGAAAGCAAAACGACCTGCTGGCGGAAGGCGTGAAACTAAAGCTCTTCGTTCTAGGCCAAGTCTAGCAGGTGTTTACTCTTGCACCTATGCGCATGTATTTGTTAGAACTCTTGGTTTTCTTTGTTATATATAGAATTTCATGAATTCGACAGATGCTGGCACGTCATTTCAAGATGGGGTTAGACGAAGCAAACGAATGAAGACAAGGCCTTTGGAATATTGGAAAGGCGAAAGGTTATTATATGGACGGGTTAATGATAGTGAGTATTTTCTTGAAAATTGTATACTATTGTTACTTTGCTTGGTTTTTGTTTTTTCTTTCTTCAATTTGGATTCATTTGTTAGACTCAGGTGATAATTCAGTTTGATTATCAATCTAGTTTTTTTTTGGTTTGAGAGAGAGATAGATAGAGAGAGAGAGGAGTGTGAAAATAGCCTGTGCGGCTGCGCCATGCTAGACGTCATACTTATAGTCTTGGGAAGGTAATTACTGGAAGAGATTTTCTTGTCCTCCAGCTGGGATGTTTATCAAACTTATGACATCTTGCGTAGAATTCTACAATGGGAAAGAAAATATGTACAAAAAGTCTATAGAAACATGGTAACTAGGTTACTTGCATGTCTGATAACCTATCAACAACAACAACAACAACAACAATAGACCCTCGGCTTAAGGAAAGGTAGTGTGTAGCAGACCTTACCCCTACCCGGGGAGGTAGAGAGGCTGCTTCCAATAGACCCTCGGCTCAAGAAAAGGTCTGATAACCTATCAAAAGAAAAAAAAAGTAACTTACATATCTGATAGAGTATGCAAGTTAGGGTATCAGAATCTAAGTCTTAATTTTTTAATTTTGGAGTAATTTAGTTGTGTCTCTTCCAGTTGGAGATTAACTTAGTTAAGGCTCTTCTAGTTGGTGACCTACTAGCTCAAACTAGTCTTAGGAACTTGAATCGCAAGAAACTAGGTAATTTGACCCTTACTATTTCGTGCTTAACAATTATCACTGGGATTATATGGTTGACATATTTCGCATAATCCCATAAATGGTCCACACAAGTTTTAAGTAATTAGAAACTAATCATTTCAGTTTAGGAGATGTCAATTGAGGGATGTGTTAAGTTACTTAGTTAAGTCTCTTCTAGTTGGGGACTTATACCAGCTTAGAATAATGTAGAAACTTGAGTCGAAGGAAATTGGCTAATTTAGCCCTTTAAGAGTTTCTTGCTTGAAATTCATCATTGAGATAATATATTAGACTTATTTCATATATCAGCCCACTTGCTGAATTCCATATAGAGTCCACAAAATCAAAGTCTGTCTAAACTGATTATCGGTGTAGAAACTTATTGCAGCCAACATCAGCCAGCATCTTTTGGACATTATTTCTACTGTAACCGTGCAGGGAAAGCTTAGTATAGTAGTGTATTCTCTGTGGCTATTCTAAACTGTGTTTGTACCAAACACAATGAACTCATCTTTTGACTGGCAGTTTCTCTATTTAATCTGAGGGGAAAAACAGCAGATTTAACGTAAATCTATGTGTTTCTGTTGCAGGTCTGAAGCTAGTTGGGGTGAAATACATATCTCCAGGAAAGGGATCGGTAAAGGTGGAGTCTTTCATCTCTGATGATTGGAAAGATCTGGTTGAAATAGCAGCTCGCTATTAATTTTCTAAAAGCACTGGTGGATGGATTACCTTTGTGGATCTTATCCTATTTTTCATTTACTTATACACATGTAGCCATTGTATATAATGTACCTAGGGTCGATCTTAAAACAGCTGAATCTTGAATTACTCTCTTATTTGTTGAGCGCTACTCTATTTTCTGATGGGCTGTTGGTGCAAATTGCTGCCATCTTTCAGTATGCTAGAGTAGATGACTCCATATTTCTTTGAGACTACCATGGCTTGTTAATGTTAATTGAAGAAAACCAAATCTCACTTTCTCATTTTTAAATTTTGTATAAAAGGTGGTGTCTGCATGCACCTCGACTATTCCCCGGGTACTCGCTATGTCCTGCCAGCATAGATACCAAGTATCCACGTCCTTGCACCCCGAAGCAATGGTCGATAGCCCCCTTGATTATTCAATGGCTAGTGTTCGGCAACAAGCTTTAATAATATCAGTTTTTGTTACGTTTATCTAGTTTGGATCAGGTTGGAAACTACGCTTAGTCATGACTCATGACACATTAGGTGATAAATGAAATATGCCCATTGTGAACAACTTATTATTGTAGCAGAATAAGTTTCTGCAACAATTCCTTGATTTGGGCCCATTCTTTTGTTGATATGTGAGGGAACACCTTTGATGTCTTCATCGTTCCTTGGTCCATTTTGGGGTGTTCTTTAGAAACAATCAGAATGGTGGATTTTAGCGAGTGTCCAAACTCAAGCTAAGATTAATACCAAATGGTAAATTCAAGAAATAATTTACAATTTTATGTTTACTGTGGAGAAGGCTTGATCTTCATTTTAAATATATAAACTCATCTAGATTTGTCGGCACAAATATTCTGTTCAAATTAGCTGCAATCAGCAAGGGCAAGCACGAGAGACTAATTCACAGAATAAACCGAGTGTTGTGTTTTTCTGTTTTTCTTTCTTTGGATGTGCGTCATTCCTATGAAAGATAAATTGCAGAATAATAAAGGCAATGCTTATTAGTTGTACTGTTGCAGATCTACTGGCTCGATAATCTGAATCTATTCCATTACAAACAATCGAACAATTGATACTGCTATAATTATCTGAATTATAAGTGTAAGCGAATAACACTAAGGAAATCGATTTTTTAACCAATACCATTCTCAGTACACATTTTAACTATCTCATGTAGTGTGATAAACGATTATATAAAGTATATGTCTCATGTGTGATAGAGGCGGATGTTCTTGCTATGGGTTTAACCAAACTAAATATTTTTCATACGGATGTCAAAGTGTATATATCTATTTACAAATTATTTAAGTTTCAATAAATATTAAATTACGAACCCATAATTAATCCAAACGTATAATAGGTTCAGTAATAAAAAAACAGATCTTGGATCTGCTTGTTGATTTGTTGTAACTTGTATGCATTAGACTTAAGTTGGCTAGAGGCCTAGAGCGGTCAAAGTTCTGAAATGGGATGCTTCTAGATAAGAAAACTTTCTACCTATTTCATGAGCAAATTAAATTATTAAACTTGACGGTCTGGCGTAAGAGTGTCACATTAATTCAACAATAACAACATACCCAATATTATTTTACACTGTGTGTGAGGTCTGAATAAAATTTATATGTTCACAGACCTTGTCCCTACCTTGTGAGGATAAAGAGACTGTTTCTAATAAACTATCGGCTTAAGAAAGCATAAGCACCACAATAATAAAAATATAGACAAGAAGAGACAGACCAAAAATTATAAAAGCAGAATGAAAACAACAAGATAGTAAGGTGATCAACAATGAAAGAAAACAACGAGTAGTCATAAAAACTTACTACCAATAGAAAGCGAGACTATGCGTCAATACTACTATTATGACCACTCTAGACTACCTACTCTACTACCCTAATCCCCGACCTCCAGTGGCGGATGCAACATAGAACCTACGGGTTCAACTGAACCCATAACTTTCGACGCGGAGTAAAAATTTGTATGTAAAAATTCATTAAAATTGCAAAAATTAGTAGATATGAACCCATAAATTTAAAAATACAATGGGTTCAATGTTAAAAGCCTTAAAATTGAACCCATAAGATTTAAACCCTGGATCCGCCTCTGTGACGACCTCCATACCTTCCTTCAAAGGATATATGTCCTCAGTCAGTTGAAGGTGCGCCATGTCTTGCCTAATCACCTCTCCCCACCTCTTCTTAGGCCTATCTCTACCTCTTCGTAGGCCCTCAAATGTCAACCTCTCACTCCTCCTCACCGGAGCGCTTGTGCTCCTCCTTCTCATACGATCAAACTAGCTAAGCCGCGCTTCCCGCATTCAATATGCAATTTAAGTTTGAGAAGAAATCGCCTAAAAAACTGGTAATCAACAGCGTCCAATTAAGGTATACATGGTATTAGTAAGTAAATAGCTAGAAAAAGTAGCAATTAATCAAAATATGCTTTTTAACTTACTAAAATTGCAAGCAGCTTTCACTGAACATATTGATTTTGTACAGCTCTTAAATTAGTACCAGGCAATGCAAATATTTTAGAACATACCTTAATTAGCGTCCTAGAAGAGAAAACATAAAAAAGAAAAGGACAAAAAGAAGAAGCCAATTTGATGACTGGATATTTTAATATACTAATAGGACTTATGTGTCACATTATACATGACGCACAGACATATCTTTTCCCATCCCTTTTTTTTTAATTTTTTTTTTTTTGGTTTTTCTGTTACGTGTCCACAGGATGAATAGACTTATTTCCATCCTCATTTGTTTCTTTATATGCTTTGCATTATTTAAGTTTGTATTCAACAAAATAGAGCTATCACTGCATATATATAATAAATATAACTATTATATCAGGCTGTCCAGGTATTATATATTCACAAAGAAAGGTACAGTATATACAATAATTAATTTAGCGGCACTGCCATACTTATCTGTAACAGAACTATTGCTGTATCAAAATATTTCGGTTCGAAGAATATTGAATTCTAATGAGAATGTACTAGAATAGATAGCTTATAATTCAAGTGCAAATTAAATACCAAGCTGCTGTACCAGAAATTAATTGAATCAGATCTGATATGACCAACTCTATCTATCTCCTCCTGCTCTAAAAATCCTACTCCCAACTCCGTTTTGAATGCACCTAACTTCTGAATTCAAAATTTAAATTTGATAGGTTTTAATCTTTAAGATTTTTACTGTAACTTATTATATTTTTAAAATAATGAATTTCAGACATAGTGTTCAATGAAATATATTATATTAGTGGATGCTTTCTGACAAACACACACACACATATATATATATATATATATCAAAATTACTGTTCGTTAAGTTGGAGTGACTCATTGGGCTGTTTAATATTATTTTTAAGACAAAAAAGATGCCCGAAGAATTGAGGTGGAGCACGATGGTTCTACTTTACAAGAACAAGGGTGATATCCAAAATTATAACAATTATAGGGGTATCAAGATGTTGAATCACATTGTGAAGGTTTGGGAGAGTGTGGTGGAGGCCATGGTGAGGAGGTGTGTGTCTATTTCCGAGAATCAGTTTGGATTCATGTTGCGGCGTTCGACTACAGAAGCGATTCATCTGGTTAGGAGATTAGTGGAGCAGTATAGGGAGAGGAAGAAGGACTTGCATATGGTGTTTATTGACCTTGAGAAAACGTATGATAAAGTCCCGAGGGAGGTCCTGTAGAGGTGTTTGGAGGCTAATGGAGTTCTGGTAGCGTACATTAGGGTGATTAAGGATATGTATGACGATGCTAAGACTAGGGTGAGGACTGTGGGTGGGGACTCGGAGCATTTCTCTGTGGTGATGGGGTTGCACCAGGGATCGACTCTTAACCCATTTTTATTTGCCTTAGCGATGGATGTACTGTCGCGACACATCCAAGGGGAGGTGCCTTGGTGCATGCTATTTATCGATGATATAGTATTGATTGGCGAGACGCGAGGCGGAGTTAATGCGAGGTTGGAGGTTTGGAGACAGACCTTGGAGTCTAAATGTTTCAAATTGAGTAGAACCAAAACAGAATACTTGGAGTACAAATTCTGTGACGGACCCATGAAGCAGAGTAGAGGTAAAGCTTGGTGCTCAAGTTATCCCCAAGAGAGCGAATTTTAAGTATCTCGGTCTATTATCCAAGATAACGGGGAGATTGACGAAGATGTCGCACATCGCATGAGAGCGGGATGGATGAAGTGGAGGCTCGCTTCCGGTGTTTTATGTGATAAGAACGTGCCGCTAAGACTTAAGGTCAAGTTTTATAGAGTGGTGGTTCGACTGGTTATGCTGTATGGAGCTGAGTGTTGGCCAGTCAAGAGCTCTCACGTCCAGAAGATGAAAGTAGTAGAGATGAGGATGTTGAGATGGATGTGTGGGCGTACCAAGAGAGATAAGATTAAGAATGAAGTTATCTGAGACAGTGTGAGAGTAGCCTTCGTGGAGGACGAGATGCAGAAGTCGAGGCTGAGATGGTTCGGATATGTTAAGAGAAGAAACATTGATGCTCTATTAGAATGTGTGAGAGGTTGGCCATGGCGAGTTTGAGAAGAGGTCGTGGTAGGCCTAAGAAGTACTGGGGAGAGGTGATTAGACAGGACATGGCGTTACTTCAGCTTACTGAGGACATGACCCTTGATAATAGGGTGTGGAGGTCGAGGATTAAGGTAGAAGGTTAGTGGATAGTTATTAGTTGCTCACCGATAGTCTTAGTAGCACGCTTGTCCCTTCATGTTTTTAGATTTTTATTACGTTATGTGGTTTTGTTCGCCTCATGTATTGTATCCCTTGTTGCTATTATTTGGTACTCCCTCCGGTCCAAAATAAGTGATTTTTGGCCTTTTTTTGTGGTCCAAAATAAGTGATTTTTTTCAGATTTCAAGAACGAATTAATTATTTTTTTCCTACGTTGCTCTTGGAGTAAATAGTGTTGGAGTATGTATTAGGAGTGTTTATGTGAGATAATAAAGGTTAATATGATTAATTTCATTGTTAATTAATGTTAAAAGATAAATTTTTTAATATGTGTGAAAACATCCAAAAAATTACTTATTTTGGACCGGAGGAAGTAGTACTTATCCTTTATATCTCTTTTTTTCTTTTCTCTTCCCCCTTTCTTCCTTTCTTGCTATCCACTTCTTCTTATTACCCTTCCTGAGCCGAGGATCTATTGCAAACAGCCTCTCTACCTTTTAGGTAGGGATAAGGTCTGCGTACAAACTATCTTCCCCAGACCCTACCTAATGAAAATATACTGAATTTGTTATTGTTGTCGTTAAATTACTATTCGTCATAAAGTTGCATTTGCCACAAAGCAATTCCGAGTGTTGTAGTTCTTGCCTCATACACGTATAATAATTGTTTCATAAGAGTTTAAGAAACCCTGCATTTTAATTGGTTGTTTGCCATATATATAGAAAAGGAAATATTAAATAATGAAACAACTGAAGTAATAAATTAGAAACCCACAAGCAATGCATGTATGATGTATAGGTAATAAAAAAGGAGCATTTTTTGCATTATATGTTACTACTGAGAAAGGTAAATAACTTTGAGTCAATTTTTTTATTTTCACCCGATATACAACAGGCTTTAAATTAATTTAAATTCGCGTTAGGTAATCTCACTTTACAAGTAAAACGTTCTATAGAATCTATACCAAAGCAATTTCTTACTCAGGACCTGACGTCAAGGCATAGACACATATCATAATTGGACGAATTAAGGGCCAAATGTGTACAAATAAGTAAACATGGCGTGTGAAAAAATGAAGAGCCCGTTTGGACATAAGGATTTTCACTTTTTTCTAAAAAGTTTTCATTTTTTCCCATAATCGACCATAAATTTTTTAATTTTTACTTGAATATGAATTTTAAAAGTTTACAAAATTTGAAAAACTCTAAAAAAATATTTTCAAATTTTTTACTCAAATCACTCAAAAAACTTCAAAAACAACCTAAAATTAGATTCATATTCAAATACAATCCCGATTTTCAAAAAGTTATTTTCTGTTATAAATATATATTATATTATGGATGTTCATTTGGTACTCCGTTATAAATAAACTTCCTGAAGAAGCTTATCCATATAGGACTCCACCGTAGATATGTTTATCTATTTGTTACTCTATTGGAAATAAGCCTCCCGAAGAAGCTTATCATTTTGGTACACTGTTATGGGTAAATATTACTCCCGGCAGTGGCGAAACCAGAGATATTTCCAAGGGTGTTCAAACTTGAAAGAACAAAAAAAAGATTCCCAACAAAGGGTGTTCAATATATATTTTATACACCTAAAATCAATATTTTACTTATATACACAGTGTAATTTTTCGTAATATTTCAATGAATAGTGGCCAGTTGACCACCCTTCGTTAAAGGTGGCTTCGCCCGTGACCCCCGTTATAAGATTATCTATATCTGGTACAATAGCAACTTACAAGCAGCTTGCAGTAGCAGCTTACAAGCAACTTACAAGCAGCTTACACAGCAACTTGCAGTAGCAGCTTACACAGCAACTTGCAGTAGCAGCTTACAAGTAGCTTACCCAGCAGCTTGCAGTAGCAGTTTATACAACAACTTCCTTTCTTCTATAAATAGAGGATATTTCAGTTGATTATGTACATCTGTTTGAAAGTTGAATAAGAAATCAATCTCTCTCTATATATATACTTGTCTTCGATTTCTTTACTATAAAGTCATTATTTTATAGCACGTTATCAGCACGAGACTCTGCCTTGAGCATACTTTGAAACATGTATTACTATAGTCATCCTCGTCCAAAAGCATCGGTTCTCACCGTAAGTAAGATCAAACTGTTGTATTTATTGATTTCTACCCTTTTTACAGTGGGTTGAACGATTGATATTTCTTTAGCGTCAGTATTTTATTTCCATATTAGCAAAGTAAGCATGAGAATGATTTCATGTTTGGATTAAAGGTTTTACTATATTACTTTGTCTTTATGAACGACAAATTATTTTCCCTTGATGTTTTGCTATCTTGAAGTAGGATTGTAGCAAAGGACCTGTGACATTAATTTTTGCACTTTCATATATTGCTTAACACTAACTATTTGTTGAGTTGAGTTAGCAAAAGTCGATGGATATAAATCAGATCCAATCGCCATAATTAGGAGTTCTACTCAAAAGGTTAGTACTTCCTTCATATCAGACATTTCTGTTTTTTGCTACTAACAATATGTTTTTTGTTCATTGGTCCTAAGGAGCCTAATTGGTTCACTTAGCAGTTCATGCCAAAAATTTGTTCCTAAAAAAAAATATGAGAAGGGACCATGATTTTCATCTCTATTGATGGCTAAGTATGGAAGTTTTCAAAAAATATATAATCACCGGTAGTGACATATTTCCTAAGTCTTGCTATGACTTAATTTGATGGTTCACTTGAACTCTAACAGAGTACGACCCCAGAAGTGGAAATACTTTATATATCTCATTGTAACTAAATTTGTTAACCACCAGAAGTGGTATATGCCTATGACCACCAGAAGTGATAATTTAGGCTTTCTATGGTTACAATTGAAGATAAGTTAAAGAATATTTCTCTATATTACTTGCATGCCTCTATTTGCTCCTGAAGTAGCATTATCTTAAAAGAGGTTCTAAGCTATCACACAATTTGGTTTGATTGATGCACGTTCAGATAATTATGTTCCATTCCCTGAAGGATGGGAAATTTTGATAAATATTAATCCATTCCCTGAAGTGAATGTGATAATATTAATAAAGCTTGTAAATATGAACGCGCTCTTAATGTAAATATATTATAATTCACCTCCAGAAGAGGTAATATGATTGAGAGAATATATACTCAATATTTCGTATTTTAAATTTTCTCTTGAAAAAGTAATACAATTAAAATTTTCTCCTGAAGTAGGAAAATATTATGAAAGTGTGTCTTTCCGTGCTTAAACAAAATAATGAGCTATTCAAAGTTATTTTTTAAGCACATTTTCATTCCCTGGAGTAAATGAAGAAATACCTCTACTTAGGGCTGTTCATTTGGATCGGATATCCGAAATCCGAACTGATCCATTCAATTTCGGATTTCGAATTTCGGATATTGGACAGGATTTCAGATTGTGTTTATAAAAAATTTAGATTTCGGATTGGATTCGGATTGGTATTATTTAATCCGATCCGAAATCCGAAATTATTAGGCAATGTATAAATACTACACTTTAATTTCGGATAGTCAATACTTCATTTACATCTTCCTCCAAGTTATTACCTTTACAATTGCTAGAGTTAGCTATATTGGCACCATAATACTCTCATAGTTGTATAAACATGAATTTTTCTTAATGCATTGCCTCTTTTACAAAGCAAATATACAAATTGGTTTGCAACTTTGAGGCATTTACGATCCGAAATTCGATCCGATCCAAACTTTAAAATTCGAATCCGATCTGATATAATTCGGATCGGATTCGGATGCTGCATTTTCTAGAATCCAAAATTCGAATCTGAAATGTGCTAAATCCGATCCGTTTCGATCCGTGCACAACCCTACCTCTACTCACCTCCTGAAGAGCTAGAATAACAGAGGATATAAATATTATTTTGTGGCATAAAAATCATTGCCGCACGTACCTGTTGTACGTAAAACATCTTGGAAATTTTATTAAGTATCATTCTAAGGCAAATGCATTCTTGTAGAATGCTTTCTACTGCACCACATTAATATATTATGGTTAATTATTGTGTCCTACGAAGAAAATAACAACTCATATATCTTTCCCTGAAGGATGTATTGACTATGTGATTGCCGCTTAGATATAAAATATTCAGATGTTAATGGCATTTCTCCCTGAAGGAGACATTCGTCACAAAGTTGGTGGTAAAATTACTGAAATTCTTAATTTCTTACATTTATAATTTAGAATTGTCTTTATATTATTTATTTTATTATAATTTTCTCTCATGATACCAGAAGTGTCTGAGCAATATTTGATAGTACAAAATGTATCAATAACTCCTGAAGAGCTAACTGCTTGTCTAGAAGACACATGACACCAGTAGTGTCTGATAAATCTTAGATTGTGGATAATAAACGAAGGCTCTCGAAGAGATTATACACAAATATGTCATTCATATTATATGATTATGGTCAAACATATATTGTAGTAAACCTGAAGTTTACTAATACAAATGGCTATCATATTAAGACTACAAATGACTGGAAGATTGAAGATCTTCATGTTTCCACAATCATAGGGGGTAAAATAATATATATGTGAGAAGTTACCTGCCTTATTCTTCAATTTGTACTACATCATGTATCACGGTAAATCAGAAATTTAATGCAAAAGCAGTCACAGTAAACCAGAAATTTTACTGAGGCAAAAGTAGCTACAGTAAATTAAGAATTTGCTGATACGAAAGTAGCCACAGTAAATCAGAAGTTTACTAATACAAAAGTTTATGACATAGTAAACCAGAAGTTTACTAAGAGACAACAAATGCGATGATAAACTTGAAGTTATCATTTGCCATTTTTAAAATGAGCTATTTGAGAATTCAAATAAGCATATACTAAAGAACTAGAATATTCTTCAAGAATTCTCTTGTATTGCTTGTTCTCAAAATAAATTGATTATACCAGCTAAAATTGGGACTAATACTTCTGAATTCTGAAATATATGAAAGGTGAATATGGGCTCATTCACCTATCATGTGAACCACTTATAGATGCATATATGAGATGGTTATATGTGTAATTATTGTCAACCTGCAGTCTGGCATTTGAAAATGCTTTTATCAATTGAGAGCATAAATTTCAGATTATGAAATCAAGATAGTTCATCTTGATTATGCTGGTTTATATCCAAGCTAGTTTAGCATTGAATACCTCCTATTAACGGCTAAACTATTACTTATGAGAACAAAGCCTCATGTGTTGGTCTAAGATTTTCTAAATTGCATATAGCAACACTTGTATACATCATGCCAATAGTATATGATAAGTCCGCCTCTCACAAATGGTTTAGGATAAGAAACCAAATATTTTTACTACTATCTTTTGATGTGTGGTATATGATTGATTTCTCTACCACAATGCACAAAGATATGTATCCCAAAGAAGATTGGGGATATATGTTAGTTTTTCTAACATTTGGGGGATGAAACAGCTGAAAAATATGCTATATGAATCGAATTATCATTAGTATGATCCTCACTCATAAGATAATTCAAGTCAAATGCAGAAGCATTTGATGATCCAAAATTAAATATCATATTTCAGCTGCGAATGCTCCTATTAAAATTAAATTCCCTGAAGGATGGATTTTACTGTACGCATGAAGCGTGGTAGACCAATCGGTTCCAAAGGTAACAATCCTTGAAAAGGATGGGAGCAAATGATCAAAATGATCATAATAAGGAGGAAATGAGATCTAGAAGAGCCCACGACATAACATTTCATGAAACTCCAGAAGAAGTTCAGGTACCTGAAAGTAAGGAAAGTGATGAGATCTCAACAATTTATGTCGCTTAGGAACTGATACCAAATGATCGTCGACGATATCTTTGATACAATATAGTGCACAATATTGTAAAGGATTGTAAGGATCGAACCTGTAGTCCAGACACCTGAAGATGTCATGCCATTTAAATGCAAGTCATAACCTATATGACTCATTGGATTAAATCTATATGAATATCCCCGAAGGATTTAAAATGCATGAAGCATATAGTTCAAAGTCTCGAGAAATGTACTCGATCAGATTACAAAGGTCATTGTACCATTTAAAATTTGGGTGCATGTGATATAATCGCCTCAGTGAATATTTGCTGAAAGAAGGTTACATAAGTGATGTTATTTGTCCATGTATTTTATAATGAATATGTCATCAAAATTTGTTTTCCTTGTTGTTTATGTTGATGACATAAATCTTGTTGGAACTCCAGAAGAGCTCCAAAAGGCACATAATAATGAATATCCAAGGGGGAGTATTACGAAAATATTATTGTGGATGCCCATTTATTACTCTGTTGTAGATAATCTTCTTGAAGAAGACTATCGATTTAGTACTCCATTGAAGTTTATCTACAAGCAGCTGATGTAGGCAGGTTGCAAGCAACTCAATAAAATGACTTGCAACAGCTTCTTGGTTTGATGAGATTAATTTAAATCGATAGGAAATAGTGGTGAATAATATTCTCTACAAATTCAACTTTTGAGAAGATGGTATACAAGTTTAGAATGCAGAGACTCAAATATTTGAAACAAGATTTTCATCAGGGGGAGTAAAATACGCGATGCCTCTTTTTTCTTTACTAAGGTTTTTTCCCAAGAGGTTTTCCTTAAAAGGTTTTTAATGAGGCACCCAGAAATGCGTATTACTAAAATATGTGTACTCTTTTTCCTTCATTAGGATTTTTCCCGCTGGTTTTTTTCTAGTAAGGTTTTAATGAGGCACATTATCTTTTAATGAACATCCAAGGGGGAGTGTTATAAATATATATTATATTATGGATGTTCATTTGGTACTCCGTTATAAATAAACTTCCCGAAGAAGCTTATCAATATAGGACTCCGCCGTAGATATGTTTATCTATTTATTACTCTATTGGAAATAAGCCTCCCGAAGAAGCTTATCATTTTGGTACCATGTTATGGGTAAATATTATCCCCGGTAAAAGATTATCTATATCTGGTACAGTAGCAGCTTACAGGCAACTTAAAAGCAACTTACACATCAGCTTGCAGTAGCAGCTTACACATCAACTTCTTTTCTTCTATAAATAGAGCAGATTTTAGTTTATTATGTACATTAATTTAAAAACTGAATAAAACATCAATCTCTCTTTATATATACTTGTCTTCGATTTCTTTACTATAAAGTGATTATTTTATAACATTTTGAAATTTAAGATTCTTATGTCCAAACGCCCACGAAGGAAACAAGGTGAATTTGATCATCTTCCTCTTGGACAGTGAGAGGACATTGTATTCTTTTTGTAGTCCTTTCTGGCGTGACAGAGGGACCCAAAAAAAACCGCTTTCTAATGTAATTTTCATGGCCCCACAAAGAACACTGAAAACCTATAATTTGTCACCATTCTAAACCCTGACTGAATATTTAGGCATGCCATCATCAGTAACAGCAACATCTGCGCTTTTGAATTCCTGAAACCAAGCTATATCTAACTTTGTCAAATTTCTCTCATTTTCTGTTCCTTTAATTTTGCACATATGGATCTTCTACCGGGTCTTCCCAACGATATTGCTCTTGAATGTCTCATTCGTCTTCCTCTCGACCAATTCTCTAAAGCTGCTTCTGTATGCAGCAATTGGAAAAACGAGATTAAGCACCCTGCCTTTCGCCAACGACGAAAATCTTCGGGATTCACCCGACCCGTTTTTGCTTTGGCCCAATCCATGGTTACTACCATCAGAAAACCACATGGTGTTACGACCCTCTCGTCTACCCAATTCTATCGCCTCTCTCTTTACGATCCAGAGAAGGGAAATTGGTACGATTTGCCACCCATACCCGAGTTAGTCGAGGGGTTACCCATGTTTTGCCGAGTTGTCGGAGTTGGGTCGGATTTAATTGTTATCGGCGGGTGTGACCCGGTTAATTGGCGGGTTATGGACTCTATTTTTATCTACAATTTCACATCAGGTTCGTGGCGTCGTGGGGCTGACATGCCGGGAGAACAGAGGCTGTTCTTCGGATGCGGTTCGGATTCTGAGAGATTTGTGTTAGTCGCCGGTGGACATGACGACGGGAAAAATGCATTAAAATCGGTTCTGTTATATGACGTGGCAAAAGACGAGTGGGTTACGCTGCCGGAAATGGCGATGGAGCGAGACGAGTGCAAGTGCATATTTCACCGAGGGAAATTCCACGTCATTGGCGGCTATCCTACGCATGCACAAGGTCAGTTCCAGCGTAGCGCTGAGGTGTTCGATCTCGCCACCCAGCAGTGGTGCCTCGACGAGGACTTTCTATGTGCTGACACGTGTCCGCAAACTTGCTTAGAATGCGATGATGGGAGATTATACATGTGCCAAGATGGTGACGTGGTGGTAAAATGCGATGCCACGTGGAGACACGTGGCTGAATTGCCAGCTGAGATTTCTAACGTGTCATATTTGACAGCGTGGCAGGGCAAGTTGCTAACCGTGGGCAATGCCGGATTTGATGAACTCCACAGCGGTTATGAAGTCCATTTGAGTAATATTAGTAGTAAAAAGACATGGACCAAAGTGGACATACCAGATGAATATTGTGGCCATATTCAATCAGTTTGTTGTTTAGACATATGAAACTTTCAAAGAGCAACGTGTACTTTTCTTGTGTCTTTTTATTTCGTTTGTGGATTTTCTTAGGTCACGGTTTCGATGTATAAAAGTTGTTAATGTTTGTTTTAGGATAGACTGTTTATATTATTTTTTGGGGTCTGATTTTTCTCTGATCTTGCATGAATATGAGATACTTTATCGGATTGTCTCTATTTTAATAGATGAGAGCAGTGGTGAACGTAGAAATTTTTTCAAAGTGCTAATTTAAAAGAAGTAAATATTTTTTTCGATAAATGGTATTCAATATGTATAATATATATTGCTTAACCGTAATATTTTATCTATAAGCTAATAACAAGATAATTTTTGGATGAAAGACGGTCAATTCAATTGGCTTCGCCACGGGATGTGAGTGCGCTCTGTTAGAAAATTGATTCTTCTTTTTGTCCAGTGGTGTTTTCTGTTTCATTACCATATGTCAGCTGCCAACGGTTTGCTACTTATTTTGGCAATGTTTGTTTCTCCTTTTGACTAAGTCTTTCATACGCATGGCTGGGACCGATAAAATGGGTTAAAAATAATGGTTATTTATTTAATTCAATCCATTAAAAATAGATTGGATAACTGATTTTTAAAAGCGTGTCGAATATGGATAATTACTCATATTATCCATTAGAAAAATGAGTAATCAAATGGGTAATAATGGATAAAATATAGATAATATAGGGTGTATTTTTGATTGGCTTAACCACCCATCCCGCAAAAAAAATATTTTTACTTTTTTTTTAATTTAAAAATTTCTGTTTTCTTTTTCTTGCACCCCGCGCACCCCACCCCCTGCCTCCACTCCCGCACAATTTTTTTTTTACCTTTTTTGTAATTTTATAATTTCTGTTTTTTTTTCCCTCCCCCACTTCGCACCCCACCCCCTGCCCCCACTCCCACACAATAACTTTTTTTTTTTACTTTTTTTGTAATTTTCAAATTTCTGTTTTTTTTCCTGCACCCCTCCCCCCACCCCCCGCGAATTTTATTTTTTTAAATATATTTTCAGTTTTACTTTTTTTTCATCTTTCGATTTATAGGTTCAAAACTTTACAAGTTCCAAATATATGAGTTC
Organism: Nicotiana undulata; assembly: GCA_005239495.1. Taxonomy (NCBI): domain Eukaryota; kingdom Viridiplantae; phylum Streptophyta; class Magnoliopsida; order Solanales; family Solanaceae; genus Nicotiana; species Nicotiana undulata. Next base: position 37,447 of record ML255041.1, read on the forward strand.
GAAGGTTTATGTGAAGTCATGAATGGATAATATGGTTACTCATTTTATCCGCGGGTAAAATCCGTTTATTACCCGTGTTGAATACGGGTCGGGTCGGATAATTTATCCGTTTTTTCCATTATCCGTTTCGACCCGAACCATATCCGACCCGACCCGCCCGTTTGCCACTCCTACGCATGGCCTACATTTGATTGGCAATTACGGTAACCGTCAGACTTAATTTATAGAATGTATTAATTAGTGTATACATCATAATGTAAGATCTAACCATGATATTGTTTGACCAAATAAATTTGAATATTTTTTGTTAAACTGATTAAATAAGGACATGGAGGGCAAATCCTAGCGAAAGACAACTAATTCTAAGATCAAAAACATGAATAAACAAGCATAATTGAACATAAAAATTAGTTATAATCTCGATTGAATTTCAAAATATAAGAAAAAGACGGTGACTTGAATAATTTCAAATCATAATGAAAAGTAGATAAAAGAAAAGATTCACCCAACCTTGGGCAAAGTAAATCTCCGTTCATTTGATAAAGCTGAACTATAGACGAATACAAGGATCCTATGATTCTTCTCCCTTTTGGCTAAGAATCTCTGGCGGTGGACTATCTTCCCCCTAGGAGAGATGTGTGAGTGTGTGTGTTAGAATTAGCCCCCCCATGTTACCCTCTCTCCTGATATTTATACAAAATACTTTCCTTACCCAGCGGTCCTTAACCGGAGTACCCAAGTTCCTAGAATATCCCATAGAATAGTCCTCTAAAATGTCCAAGTGTTGTACTAGCCGTTTGGGCCGATCTGAGTGCTCGACCACGACAGTAGTTGAACCACTCACCGGTATATTACTTCCTGCACGTGACTTCGGCTTAATTGACTCCTATCGTTCTTCCTTAAGTAGAATTCTTTTAATCGGATTTTGACCCATACGGATATAGAATTCATCGTTCTATTAGTTAACCCATATATAAAACTAATGCTTACATCTTCAACTTCAAGTAATATCTTATTGACATATTATACAAGCAAATGATACTAGTACTTTACTCGAAAATGGAAGGTTTAGAGCAAAGAGGATCCACGACATCACTGCTTTGAGTAAATCAAGATATTTTGCGCTTCTTAATTCAATTGTTCTACAACAATATTATATAGGTAAAAATCTGTTCCGGTACTTGGGACTAAGAAGTATCGAGAAAAGAGTCAGTCGAGGTCGACCAGGAGATGGCGAAGCCCGTGATCGAGATGCAGAGGATGCTCAGTATCGAGCGCCGTAAAAAGAGCTATAATGATTAGTTTATTAGGCCATGATATTAAAGAGAATATTTTATTGGATATTCTTCGTACTTGTGCTATTATGGTTTGTTGAGAGTATATCCCATATAAATAGGAAAAAAGATAATGAATAGGGGCATGTGATATTCATTGTGATAAGAGCACACTTTGCTATAGATTCTCCCTCTCTCTCTTTCTGTAAAGATACAAAGATTACCTTTTTATCAAGATTCTGGCCGATATTATTTCATACTTTTCCACCAGATCTGAGAGGTTCGCACAAGTCTTAGATTTATCTGCCACTCATCATTGTCAAGAGAAATATTCGTCCAATCCACTCTTTATCAGGTGATTCATTTCTATTATTTACTTAAATGTCATTTATTGCTATTTATTACTAGTTACACCTCCATTATTGCTGATACTTTATGAATATTTAGTGCGTGTTATTGTCAACCCCTTTATTGAATCCGTCCCACCTTACACACGTTTTCAAGATTCGCATCTTGAAATATTATCATTAACTAAGTTTACCCTAAAAATGAATAACAATTGAATTTATATGTGGTTTTAAGGATGCGTGATTTCACTTGGCAAAAAAATGAGAAAATGCGTGAATTGATATAAAAATTGACAGTAAAGAAAAATAAAGCAAACCAAATGAGATGTGAAACTTTCGCCCTCGAGCTAGGTCGCACTCGAACCAAACAAATATTCTACTGGGAAATATGAACAGAACAACAGAGTATTGAAAGCTTAAGAGAAAAGTAGTATATTGCTTTGCATTGCGTGAATGTGATGTGTTTATAAATGATTAGACCCCTTTATATAGTAGATGAGTTCTACTTATGGTACAATTCTAAATACAATAAGAAATCTCATTATTGGCTAATTAACCGGCCTCGTCTTGATACGTGCCGAGATTCCCGCCTTGATCCTCGCCCGATCACGAATGTCTCGGTTTTACCGTTACTTGACTAGGTAAACCCCTTTCGATCTCACTCGATCTCCGTTCCACTCGGTCTCGATCTTGGTTGATCTACGTCCTTGACCGACCCCCGAATTAGGGGTTTAGCAATCTAACTTTGTACTGAGGTTTGATATAACACGAGGCCGAACCGTGGCCTATCATGATCCAACCTCGATTAATCATAAGAAGGGCTATCACGTTCTTACCGTATACAGATAGTCCCCTCGTTTCTCAGAAATAAGATAATGAGAAACGATATGAACTTTTCCAATCACATCTCGACGGGTCATGACGTAAGCGATGAACCATACCATGACATCAGCGGCAAGTGGATACTGAAACGTCCTATCGGTTTGGATTTCGAGGCGTTAAATGCTTGTCAGTTGCTGTCGGCCACTACCGGTTCTAAACCGTCATCTTAAACCTATAACTATATCTTTTATCCTTTGCCCAAACTTTATTTTCAAAACTTCTTCACCCTTATTTTCTAATCCTTCGCTTTTCTCAGAACTTTTCTCTTTTAGAACTTGGTGTTTCTTCGCCTATCTCATCACAAAATACCTAGTGCTCCTTATCAATTTCCATTCTTATTCATTCATAAAAGTAAAATGGCTAACACTTCAACAATCATTCCACAAAAGTAGACTGATTCATCATCACGGTCGGCCGAGGAGGAACCAGCAGTGGAGCCACGCCCTGAAGAGTTCTTTCGCGGAGGGTGTGTCATCAATTCCAACTTCAAGGTTGAAAAGACTTCTTTGGTACCGGGTCGATGCGAGCCGGTATCGAGGTATATATGCTCGATCCCCAATAACCTCCTCTACCAGGTTAAAAACATTTCAACTGGGATAAAAAACATGTGGTGGTGCCTGTTCCTGAAGAATTAATTACCACCCACGTGGAAGGATTCTAAAGTGTTTACACTTATCCCTTCACGTTGGATCCGATTATCATCGATTTCTGCAAGAAGTACGATGTGACCCTCAGTCAGATTCACCCTTATTTTTGGAGGATAGTAATATTACTTCGCTTCTTCGTGAGCAAAAATGACGGGTGTCCCTTCACCCTCGACCACCTCATACGCCTGTATAGTCCCCGACTCTATCGAGTGGGACTAATAAAACTTACTCGACGGGCTACCATGGAACCTTTCTCGAGTATAGATGAGGATAAAGACCAGGGTTGGATGGGACGATTTGTTTGAGTGAAGACCTCAGACTTGATCCCGGCTGAGAGTATGCCATTTCCTGAGAATTGGAATACTACGTAAGTATAACTCCGTCCTTAAATTTTGTTTATTGTATTCGATTTTCTCCCTTTCTTATCAGTGCTTTTTGATGCAATTGTTGCCTGAATGCCAGGTGTGGTCCCCCAAATCGAGAATTGGGTCAGGGGCCTAGTGTCGCAGAAGACACATGCTGAGCGCGCATGGTGTGATTTGTCGAAGGGCCGATGGGAGGCTCGCAACCATGGTAAATTTTCCTTTATGACTCAATGATTTAACCATTGTTCGAATTTCTCCCTGATCTTACTCATCTTTCTTTTGTAGGTCTTGGGAAGGACGTGGAAATGAGGCCCCCGTCTAGTGATGAAGAAATCCTTCCCCAACTATCAGTTCCGAATAAAATAAAATAAAGGAAGAGGAAAGGGGCTCCGAGTTCCACGAAATTGGATGAAAAGAAGCCCAAAAAGAAGCAAGCTCGTAAACTAAGGGAAACATCATCCCCCTATCTTTGAACTCAGTTTGCCGGCTGATGGTTGAGTCCACTGAAGAAGAAGAAGAAACCGGGATGGTGGCCCGAGTGTGGGCTAGAGTCAATGCTCGAGGAATCCCCGAACCAGTGGGAGATGAAAATTCCCTACCTCTACTTGAAGAGCATGGGAGGGAAGCCTCGGCCGAAGTCCTCCAGCCAGAAAGAGTTGAAGATGCTTTGCCTCGAAGTGAGAAGGCTACCGAGGAGACTGTTGATGCTGGTGTGGATAGAGAAATAAGCAGTCATAAATAAAATAAACTGATCCTTACCTGGGGCCGATAGAAGAGGGCCAACGATGCCCATTCCCCTCTTCATGAACGGCCATAGGGACAAGACCGAGTGGAGTAGTTCCCCGGGTTGATGAATCATTAGTGCATGACTTTGAAACTTGTCGCATTTTCGAACAAACTTCTTTGCATCTATCTCCATGTCGATCCAATAGTATCCGGCTCTAATAACTTTATGGACCAATGATTCGGCACCAGAATGATTTCTGCAAGTGCCCTTATGGACCTCCCTTAGAATGTATTCGGTATCTCCTAGTCCCAGACATATTGCTAATCGACAATCGAACATTCTCCTGAACAACGTTCCTACTTCGGACAAGGTGAATCATGCTGCTTTTGTGCGCATAGTTCTCATCTCTTTTGGATCTGATGGGAGCTTACTGTTTTTCAAATACTCTACGTATTTGTTTCTCCAATCCCATGTCAAATTTGTGGAATTTATCTCCGCATGACCTTCTTCGACCACTGATCTCATGAGTTGTACAACAGTCCCCGAGTTGAGTTCGTTGTATTCGACCGATGACCCTAGGTTTGCGAGGGCATCAACCTCACTATTCGGATCTCGAGGTACATGTTGTAAGGTACATTCCTTGAATCGGTGTAGAGTTACTTGTAGCTTGTCCAAGTATTTTTGCATTCGGTCTTCTCGGACTTTAAAGGTCCCGTTAACATGGTTCACCACGAGGAGGGAATAACACTTGGCCTTGATTAGCTCTGCTCCTAAGTCTTTGACTAATTTGAGACCTGCAATCATGGCCTCATATTCGGCCTCATTGTTAGTCAATTTCGTAGTTCTGATAGATTGTCTATCTATGTTACTTGTGGGTGGTTATAGCATGATGCCCAGTTCATACCTTTTTGCGTTCGAAGTACCGTCCATAAAGAGTGTCCAGATTCCCCAAGATGTACCCAATTTTATTAATGGTTCTCTTTCAACTTCGGGTACGAGGGCCAACGTGAAGTCAGCCACGAAGTCTTCCAAAATTTGAGACTTGATGGATGTTAGGGGTCGATATTCAATATCGTACCTGTTGATTTCTACGGCCCATTTGGCCAACCGGCCCGAAAGTTCGGGCTTACGCAAAATATTTCGAAGTGGATAAGTTGTTACAACATATATGGGATAACATTGAAAGTCTAGTTTTAGTTTCCTAGAGGCGCTTATTAAAGTGAACGTCAATTTTTCTAGATGTGGATACCTGGTTTCGGCTTCACCTAAGGTCCGACTAACATAATAGATAGGGAATTGCGTACCTTGTTCTTCTCGGACCAAGACTCTACTTACCGCTATCTCCGATACTGCTAAATACAAGTAAAGTTGCTCGCCCACTTTTACCGTGTGAAGTAACGACGAGCTCGATAAGTACCGTTTTAGCTCCTCCAGGGCATGTTGTCATTCCAAAGTCCACGTAAAGTTACTCTTCTTCTTTAGTAACGAGAAGAATCGATGACTCTTATATGAGGATCTCGATATGAATTGCCCAAGGAGTCTATGCGCCCCGTTAGCCTTTGCACGACCTTTATGTTATCTTCTACTGTGATGTCCTCGATAGCATTAATTTTATGTGGGTTGATCTCGATTCCTCTATTGGATACCATGAAGCCGAGAAACTTTCCTGAGCCGACCCCGAATGCACATTTTTCTAGGTTGAGCTTCATGTTGTACCTTTTCAGTATACCGAAAGTTTCCTGCAAATGCTTCAAATGGTCCTATGCTCGCAGGGACTTTACTAACATGTCATCAATATAAACTTCCATTGATTTTCCTATTTGTTCTTCGAACATCCGGTTTACTAGGCGTTGATAACTAACACACTGACATTTTTTAGTCTGAATGGCATTACATTATAACAGTAGATGTCGTACTTAATGATAAACGATATTTTTTCCTGATCTTCCGGGTTCATCTGTATTTGGTTGTACCAGGAATAAGCATCGAGTAAACTGAGAATCTCGTGTCTGGACGTGGCATCGATCATACGATCGATATTAGGCAAATGAAAAGAATCCTTAGGACATGCTCTATTCAGGTCTTTGTAATCTACACATATTCTAAGTTTATTTCCCTTATTAGGGACTACCACTACCTTCATTAACCATTCGGGATACTTTACTTCCTTAATAGATCCTATTTAAAGAAGTTTGGTTACCTCGTCCTTGACGAAGGCATGCTTGACTTTGGACTGGGGTCTTTTTTTTTGCTTCACCGGATGGAATTTCGGATCCGGGCTTAGTTTGTGAGTGGTGATTTCTAGTGGGATCCCTGTCATATCGAGATGGGACCAAGCAAAGGAAATCATGTTAGCTTTACGGAACTGAATAAGTGTTCCCTTGAGCTCGGGGGCTAGCCCCGTGCCTAGAGATACCTTTCGTTCGGGATGATGTTCCACCAATGTGATTTGTTCCAACTCTTCGACCGTCGATTTGGTGGCTTCGGAATCATCATGTACAATGAAAGATCGAGGGACCCCTTAGTCATCTTCCTTGGCAGTCCCTTGCTTCTCCGATTGGGCCGATGTCGGTTTCTGTGGTTTCTATTTGTCCTCCTGTTTTCCTTTTGAATACGGTCCTTTTTTTGATGAGAGTGCCGATATTTGTATCACTTCGTCGACTGCAAACATTTCCTTGGCGACGTGTTGCTCACCGTAGACCGTTTTGACTTCCTTTGGTGTCGGGAACTTTAGAACCCGATGAAGGGTCGAGGGTACTGCCCTCATGTTATGGATCCATGGCCTTCCAAACAGGGCGTATACCTTATGTCACCCTCGATCACATGGAACTTCATTTCTTGGATGGTCCCGACCACGTTCACTAGTAAATTTATTTCGCCTTTGGTGGTTTCATATGCCATGTTGAAACCATTGAGTACTCGGGCCGCGGGCATCACTCTAGCATGTAGGTCGAGCTGTTCTACGACCCTCGATCGAATGATGTTGGCCGATCTACCTGGATCAATCAAAACACGTTTAACTTGTGTCTTATTCATAAGAACATATATTACCAGTGCGTCATTGTGGGGTTATAATATCCCCTCTGCATCTTCGTCATTGAAAGACAAGGTCCTTTCTGGTACATAATCCCGAGTTCGCTTTTCCCTTGTTATCGACAACTTGGTATGCTTAAATACGAGTCCTTGAGGAATATCGACCCCTCCAACAATCTTGTGGATCACGTGTTGCGGCTCTTCTTGCTCGTTATGTCTGTTTGAATCTCTGTTTCTGAAGTGGTTTTTAGCTCGATCGCTTAGGAATTCCCGAAGGTGCCCCTCGTTGAACAAACAGGATACTTCCTCCCTTAGCTTTCTGCAATCTTCTGTTCTATGGCCATGGATGCCATGATACTTGCACATTTGATTAGGGTTTATCTTGGCCGTATTGGTTTGCAGGGGTCGAGGCCACCTAGTGTCTTTGATGCGCCCGTTGGATGATATGATAGCTAATGCATAAACATTGAAGTTATATTCTGACAGTTGTGGTGCCTCTATGGGCTCGACATTCATGTCAAAACCATTCTTGCACATGAGCCCTCGAGAGCTCTGACCTCTATCATTTCTCCTATCACCTCTAAAGGGGTTGTGTCCAGGCTCGTCGTTTCTCTGATCTTCATTGTATGGCTGGTAACGATCCATGTTTGGCCGTAGTTCCTGGTCAATATCCCTTGTAAATTTGTCGACGGGCCTAATAGGATAAACGAACCGGAAGAAGCTCCCAACTGGTCGTATCGATCCTAATCTTTGAGTGGTACCCATTATGCACATCAGCCCAGGTGAAAACTGGTATTTGGTCAAGTTCTGCTTTAATGTTTGTGAGGCCACCAAGCTTCGTATGTTTAATCCTTGAGTGAACGCCTGGACGACTCAATCATCGGCAACCGGAGGTAGATCCATGCTTTCCATCTGGAACCAAGAAATAAACTCTCTGAGCATCTCATTATGTTTCTGCTTTACCTTGAAGAGGTCTGACTTCCTAGTCTCGACCTTTATGGCTCTAGCGTGTGCTTTTACGAAGGAATCTGCGAGCATGGAAAAATAATTAATGAAGTTGGGTGGCAAATTACGGTACCATATCATTTCTCCCTTTGATAGAGTCTCCCCGAATTTCTTCAACAATACGGACTCAATATCATCATCCTCTAAATTTTTTACCTTAATTGCACATGTGTAAGAAGTGACATGCTCGTTGGGGTCGCTCGTTCCATTATACTAGGGAATTTTTGGCATGCAGAACTTCTTGGGAATTGGTTTAGGAGCTGCGCTCGGGGGGAAGGGCTTTTGCACGAACTTCTTTGAATCCAATCCTTTCAAAATCGGTGGTGCCCCGGGAATTTGATCAACCTTGGAGTTATAGGTTTCCACCTTCTTGTCATTTGCTTCAATTATCTTCTCACCCGATTCAAATCTCTTTGGTAGCTCCTCGAGCATCTTCATGACAATGGGGTCAGTCCCTGATTCATTTCCGTTTGATCTTCTCGGCACAGATTTGGCCCTATGAACAACTTCCTACTATGGCTGGGGCTCGACCCTGCTCGGTGCATAGTTCTATTTTTGGAGTTTTGCTATTGCAGCTTGTTGAGCTTGCAACATTTTGAATATTACTCGAAGGCTGATCCCTCCTTCCCCGCCGCCCTGTGCGCTCTGAGCGGCTGATCGAACGTCTCTGCGGACTCTATTCTCGGGGTCGAAAACCAGATTCACATTAATGGCAATATGGGAACTGACGTCGATTGGGTCTACGGCCGGGACTCCATCGAGGTCAACTGGAGGTACTTCGTTCCCTGAGGCGGCTATGTTGTTGTTCTCGCCGTGGAAGCCAAGGACAAATGTGTGGGCGTTGCTTGAGAGTTCGACATGTTGATCCTGGAATCAAAGATGCTCACAAGAACAAGTGTAGAATAGTGTGTTACAAAGGTTAATACCAGGCAATCATTATTATCCTTAGCCCCACGGTGGGCGCCAAACTGTTTACCCTAAAAATGGATAACAATTGAATTTATATGTGTTTTTAAGGATACGTGGTTTCATTTGGCACAAAATGAGAAAATAGGTGAATTGATATTAAAAATTGACTGTAAAGAAAAATAAAGCAAACCAAATGAGATGTGCAGCTTTGGACTTCGAGCTAGATCGCCCTCGAACCAAACAGATATTCTATTGGGAAATATGAATAGAACAAAAGAGTATTGAAAGCTTAAGAGAAAAGTAGTATATGTTGCATTTTTATTAAGGGGTGTGAATAGGAATGGAAGAGGCACCTCTTGGATTGCAGACCCTTTCATTGGGGTGTGAATAGGAAATGGAAGAGGCACCTCTTGGATTGCACCTCTTCATCTCACCCTTTCATTGTCTATAAATAGAGAGGCTTAGCCTCATTTTACACCACTAAAAAAATCTGCAATCTCTCCCCTCAATCTTCTGCATACTGCATTGGTTTTTCAATAGCAAACGTAAGCATTTAGTGTGATTTGCTCCACCATTTGAGTTCGTTGAAATTCTGTGATTTGAAGTGCCGCTATCGCATAATAATTATTCCGTTCTATCCTGGGAGAAATTAATCTGCAACGTTGGGCATTGTGAGGGGATTAAATTCCTTAAGGGAACATAAGAAATTTGTGGGAAATTTGTCGGATTTTCTACTCCAGTTTGAGATTAAAGTCTTTGTGACTTTCTACTCAATCCGAGATATAAAAACTTGGTTGCTTGTATTTGGTTTGAAGATATAAAAACTTCACCGAGATACTAATTTTGTTTGTCAATTTCTTTTACAGAAAAATGACAACAAGCGCGGAACAACAGAATGGTTCTGTCGGGACTACTGTTGCAATGACAACTACATCTTCAAGTCGCACAACTCCTGCACCAGCGATGGCACCGGCAGAAAAACCCAGAATGTTTTCCGGTGTAGACTTTAAGCGTTGGCAGCAGAAAATGCTCTTCTACATGACCACACTCATTTTATAGCGCTTTATCAGCGAAGACATTTCAGTTATGGGAGAAGAAACTCCTGAAAATGAGCGATTTGTGGTCATTGAGGCATGGAAGCATTCTGACTTCTTATGCAAAAACTATATTTTAAGTAGCTTGGAGGACGACTTGTACAATTCTTATAGCGTCATGAAAACATCAAGATAATTTTGGAATGCTCTTGAAAAGAAGTACAAGACTGAAGATGCTGGACTAAAGAAGTTTGTGGCCGCCAAATTTCTGGATTTCAAAATGGTTGACGGTAAATCAATCATAACGCAAGTCCATGAATTGCAAGTTATTCTTCATGACCTCCTTGATGAAGGTATAAACCGAGTCAATATTTTTATTTAAGATATTAATTATTTTACTAATTATAAATTTATGATTGAAGGTATGGTCATAAATGAAGCGTTTCAAGTTGCGGCATTTATTGAAAAGCTGCCTTCACTGTGGAAGGACTTTAAGAATTACTTGAAACATAAGAGAAAGGAGATGACGCTTGAAGAACTTATTGTTCGTCTACGGATTGAAGAGGACAACTAGGCTGCTGAGAAGAAGTCTCGTGGAAATTCAACAATTATGGGTGCAAGTATTATTGAGGAAGCTTCAACGAGCAAAAAGAGAAAGAAGTCGTCTCGACCAAAGAATTACCCAAGCAAAAAGAAGTTCAAATGTAATTTCCACAATTATGGAAAGGTTGGACACAAGATTGCTGAATGTCATGCACCAAGAAGGACAAGAAGAGAAGTCAAGCAAACATGATTGAGAAGAATGATGAAATAGACGATTTATATATCATGCTTTCAGAGTGCAACCTAGTAGGAAATCCTAGAGAATGGTGGATTGATTTGGGGCCAACTCGCCATGTTTGTGCTAACAAGGAGTTGTTTACTTCTTATACTACCGCTGGACCCAACGAGACAATTTTTATTGTGAATTCTGCTACTGCAAAAATTTAAGGAACAAACAAGATAGCTTTGAAGATGACTTTTGGCAAGATTGTGACTCTAAATGATGTCCTTCATGTTCCTGAAATGCGGAAGAATTTAGTCTCGACATCACTTCTAGTCAAGAATGGCTTTAAGTGTATTTTTGTTTCTGACAAGGTTGTAGTTAGTAAGAATGAAATGTATGTAGGAAAAGATTACCTTAAGGAGGGCCTTTTCAAACTCAATATAATTGCCATTGATATGAATAAAATTTGAGCTTCTTCTTACTTGCTTGAGTCAAATAATTTATAGCATGAACCTTTAGGCCACGTCAACTTTGCGAAAAATGATTAATTTGGAAGTATTGCCTAAGTTTGAATGCAATAACTCGAAATGTCAAATATATGTAGAATCAAAGTATGTTGAGCATCCTTATAAGTCAGTTGAAAGGAATTCAAATCCTTTAGCCTTAATTCACACAGATATTTGCGACATGAAGTCAATACCATCTCGCGGTGGGAAAAAGTATTTCATAACTTTTATTGACGACAGTACTAGATATTGCTATATTTACTTACTTAATAGTAAAGATGAAGCAATTGAGGAATTCAAGCAATACAAAAATGAAGTTGAAACGCAACTAAACGAAAAGATCAAAATGATAAGAAGTGATATGGGTGGTGAATATGAATATCCTTTTGAAGAAATATGTTTGGAATATGGCATTATTCACCAAACAACTACCCCTTACTCACCGCAATCTAATGGAATTGCGGAAAGAAAGAATAGAACGTTAAAGGAGATGCTGAATGCCTTATTGATAAGTTCGGGTTTACCCCAAAACTTGTGGGGGGAAGCTATTCTTACAGCGAATCAAATACTTAACCGAGTTCCCCATAACAAAACGCAATCTATTCCATATGAAAAATGGAAAGGTAGGAAACCCAACTTAAAATATTTTAAAGTGTAGGGGGTGTTTGGCTAAAGCGCAAATTCCTAAACCTAAAAGGGTGAAGATAAGACCGAGAATGGTTGATTGCGTTTTCGTAGGATATGCAAGAAATAGTAAAGCATATCTTTTTCTGGTTCATAAACCAGAAAATTCCGACATTTATATTAATACGGTAATCGAATCCGATAATACTGAATTCTTTGAGAATATTTATCCGTATAAAAATGAATGTGAGTCGTCTAGTGAAAAATCTAAGTGACCTCGAGACGAAGAAAATGAAGTGTGTTTAATGAGGAAAATCCAAGACGTAGTAAACGTCAAAGGACAACTACTTCCTTTGGACCAGACTTTCTGGCATTTTTGTTGGGAAATGGGCCTCAAACGTCCAAAGAAGAAATGTCTTCCTCGGAAGCACAATATTTGAAAGAGGCCGTCAATAGTGAGAAAGAATCCATATTAAGTAATCATACTTGGGAATTGGTTGATCTTCCTCCGGGAAATAAACCTTTGGGTTCTAAATGGATTTTCAAAAGGAAAATGAAAGTTGATGGTACTATTGAAAAATATAAGGCAAGATTAGTTGTTAAATAGTTTAGGAAACAATAAGGTCTTGATTAATTTGACACATACTCGCTGGTAACAAGGATTACATCTATCCGGGTGTTAATAACGTCAGCCGCCGTGTATGGCCTTCAAATCCATAAGATGGATGTAAACACAACATTCTTAAATGGAGATTTACAGGAAGAAATCTATATGGAACAACCTGAAGGGTTTGTAGTTCCCAAAAAAGAAAAGAAGGTGTGTCGACCTTTTAAGTCACTTTACGGACTAAAACAAGCACCAAAACCATGGCATACGAAATTTGACCAAACAATGTTGTCAAATGGTTTCAAGATCAATGAGTGTGACAAATGTGTTTACATTAAGAATACTCCAAATCAAATAGTCATTGTTTTTTATATGTGGATGATATGTTGATAATGAGTACTGACATTGCTAACATAAATGCTACTAAGCGCATGCTTAATAGTAAGTTTGATACGAAAGACTTAGGAGTTGCCGGTTTAATTTTGGGAATTAAGATCCTTCAAACTCCTCAAGGTCTAGCTTTGTCTCAATCTCATTATATTAAAATGGTACTTGAAAAGTTCAAATATTTGGACTTTAAAGAAGCAAAAACACCAATTGATTTAAACCATACTCTTGTAAATAATAAAGGTCAAAGCAAGTCTCAATTGGAATATGCTCGAGTGTTGGGAAGTTTGATGTACATTATGAATTTTACACGACCTGATATAACTTGTGCGAAGCTTAGTCGATACAAAAGTAATCCCAACCAAGCTCATTGGATAGCAATGAAATGAGTTTTGGGATATTTGAAATATACCCAAGACTAAGCATTGCATTACAATAATTATCCCGCAGTTGTTGAGGGATAAGTGATGCAAATCTGATCACCGGATCAACGGAATCAAAATCCACGGGTGGATACGTTTTTACCATTGGTGGAGAAGCAGTGTCTTGGAAGTCGTCCAAACAGACATGCATCACTCGCTCTACATGGAGTATGAGTTTATAGCTTTAGACAAGGCCGGTGAAGAAGCTGAATTGCTTCGGAATTTCTTAGAAGACATTCCATTTTGGCCCAAACCTGTGGCACCTGTATGTATACATTGCAATAATCAAGCAACAATAGGAAGGGTTGGGAGCGTTATGTATAACGGGAAATCTCGTCACTTTCGATGAAGGCATAATACTGTTAGACAACTACTCTATAGTGGAATTATCACAATTGACTATGTAAAGTCAAAAGATAGAGTATCGGATCCGCTTACAAAAGGCTTACCTAGAGAGGCGGTTGAGAAGTCATCAAAAGGAATGGGACTATGGCCGAGGACAAGTCACTGTGGTGGTAACTCTACCTAGAAGACTGGAGTTCCCAAGATTTAGGTTCAAGGATATCAAATAAAGTCATTAATGACGGTTCAACAATGTCAAATAAAATTTCTTTTTGCTCCATTCTCGTGATGAGACAATGTTCAGTACCAAGGATAAAGTGTTAAGGCTTTTTAATGGTTTCTAAATTTGATATGGGGTATATCAAATAGTGTATCTACGGGATAACACGCTTATGAATCACCTATGTAAGTGGGAAGTGTAAGCCGCTTCAAGGAGAATTCTGTAAGGCAAGTTCTCTACGCACTTATGAACCATGTGGTGTTCATGGCTGAAACGAACACAACAATGAGAACCAAAGACGGTTAAGGGTTGATTGTGTGACTTATGGTTGTCTAGGAATACACTAAAGTTCGACGGTTCAAAGATATTAAATCTATCGATTGACCGAGTATATCCGACATAAGCTCACTAATGAAAGTTCAAAGGGAAACCTACTTATCCAGATGCGATTAATCCTTAATTGCGAATCACACAGTATTTTCATGCATGTTTTTCCACATATGTCCATTCTCCATTTATGTGGGGGATTGTTGCGTTTTTATTAAGGGGTGTGAATGGAAAATGGAAGAGACACCTCTTGGATTACACCTCTTCATCTCACCCTTTCATTGGGGTGTGAATGGAAAATGGAAGAGGCACCTCTTGGATTGCACCTCTTCATCTCACCCTTTCATTGTCTATAAATAGAGAGGCTTAACCTCATTTTCCACCACTGAAAAAATCTAAAATCTCTCCCATCAATCTTCTATATACTGCATTGGTTTTTCAAAAGCAAAACGTAAGCATTTTGTGTGATTTGCTCTGCCATTTGAGTTCGCCGAAATTGTGTGATTTGAAGTGTCGCTATCACAGAATAGTTATTCTGTTCTATCCTGGGAGGAATTAATCTTCTACCTTAGGCATTGTGAAGGAATTAAATTCCTTAAGGAAACACATGAAACTTGTGGGCTCGGAATTTTTTCTGCTTTATTTTTTCCTTAAACTAACGTATATTGATTTACTGATTTTGAATACAGAATGTACAACAGTATATTTCTTTGTATTGCGAGAATGTGATGTGTATATAAATTATTAGACCCTCCCCTTTATATAGTAGAGGAGTTCTACTTATGGTACAATTCTAAATACAGTAAGAAATCCCATGATTGGCTAATTAACGAGCATCGTCTTGATACGTGCCGAGATTCCCGCCATGATCCTCGCCCGATCAGGGATGTCTCGATTATACCGTTACTTGACTAGGTAAACCCCTTTCGATCTCACTCGATCTCCGTTCAGTTCGATCTCGATATTGGCTGATCTTCGTCCTTGACCAGTCCTCGAATTAGGGGTTCAACAATCTAACTTCGTACTGAGGTTCGATATAACACGAGGCCGAACCGTTATCATGATCCAACCTCGATTAATCATAAGAAGGGCAGACCCTTTTTTACCGTATACAAACTACATTTAACCAATTATCACATAAATATAATAGTTTAACCGAAAGTTATACTTTTTGGTCTAACAAATATAAGTAAAAAGATGACTTTATATTGGGATAAAGGCAAACATAAAATCTTTAGGGGGTCCAATGACATGATATACACATCCATAACGGTGAGCAAATACAGGGCCAACAAACTATTTAATGTGGGAAGACTTGCACACTGATAAAACTAGCATTAATAAATACGAAAAGAAAATAAATTTGCATACTTTTGGAAAAACAGAATTGACGTCTATATTACTTACTTGATTTATATTTTGCTTCTATTTTGCGTAACTACGTTACCTAAGCAATAATATCCACAATCTTAATAATTTTATTTCCCTTTCAGTGGATTAATTTAATTCAGACGATATCCTTAAAAATAAAAAAGAAACAAAACACCTAGTTCGTAGACCACAGCTTGATCATATCCTTTTTAATTTCTATTCGGTAAACATCTTCTATCGGAAGTTTGGACGAATCCAAAATATTTATTAATGTACGTAGGCAGGAAAACCAATTCAAATTAGGCCATATTTTATGTTGCGTTTTTGGATGTATTGGGCCATATTTGGTTCACTAATTTGTCCAGATAGTGAACCAATATCACTGTAGATGATAGCATTCCACAAATCTGTAACGTCAAGATGATAGTATTATGGCCATGAGTGCCATGATACTTGCACATTTGATCAGGATTTCTCTGGGCCGGATTGGTTTGCAGGGGTCGAGGCTACCTAGTGTCTTTGATGCGTCCGATGGATGATAGGATAGCTGACACATAAACGTTGGAGTTATATTCTGACAGTTGAACGTTTATGCAGTGATATGTTTCTAGTAGACTTGTTCTCCTCCTTTAATTTTCCTTCTAGACTAGAACAACTCAAAAGTGGTCCATACAACATCATCATCTCAACAATGTACAAAAGAAGGTAGTCGAATCAATAACTTTGGTCTAAATATAAATTTAATTTGAGTTCATTGTATAAATATATAAATTTTTAATTTAGAACCCGATAACCTAAAAAGAATTACAACTAATACATCTAAGACACAATAAACAAAATACCAGCACCATCAAACACCCCCCAAAACCAGATCGCAGACGCATGATTTGAAAGTGACACACTACAAGTCAAGTTGCGTCACCCCCAAATCGACCTATGCAACTACCTAAGCTAGATCTTAGAGTGTCAACTAAAATATACACTTATTATTTAAGATATATACACCTACATACATATATTTTTTGGATAATTATGGGGGGCTCGTGACCCTATCTAAGGATAGGTCCTGCCCAAAACCCCATAAAATGGGCCTATCATACACTTGTTCTGGTCCATTTCCAATAACCACTAGAAGTACTTTCTGCATCTCATCCCTTTAAATTCTTGCACGCCCATAAAAAGGTAGATCCAAATTGTCCATAATATTCCAAACACGAAATAAAAAATAAGTCAAGGGTCCCTCCCTAAAAAGAATACTCTAGTCCAAAACATCAGTATCCTTCTAGAAGCTTGCATTCTTCTTTTGTTCGCAACTATAATTGTAATTCGAAATATCTAGACATCTCATTGAATTCAATTCACATAAGGGTCCCTCCATTAATTCAAGATTACCATATGTATATGTCAGCTGCTAACGTTTGTTATATATATTTAGTTTGGCATTGTCTGTTTTCTCTTTTTGACATGTCCCACACATTGTCATTTGATTGGCAATATATGGTTAATAAGTGCATACATCATAATATATATATATATGGTTTCAACTATATGTTAAGTTGATTCACGCAACGTCAAGTGATACCTTATTTGAAAATGGAAGGTTTAGAAGATCGATGATATCAATGCTTTGACCTTGGAGTAAATCAAGATACTTCACTCTTTTTAATTTTATTATTATTATTATTCTACAACAATATAACGTAAATAGTTGACTTTAAATTGGGATTGGCCTAAAATACACACTCTTTAGGGGGTCTGTCTATTTACATTACGTAGGCAATAAACCCCACAATCATAATGATCTTCTAATGACATGTTTTACGCCTTGTGTATATCCAGTGAGTCCTATAGTCACTTTCAGTTGCCTAATTATAAACAGCCGATAATCCTCGAAAAGAAACACTTAGCTCGTAGATCACGAGTTGATTACATCCTCTTTAGTGCTGTTCAGGTATATAGTTTGGATAAAGTCCAAGTATTTATTAATGTATTTTAGCTTTACAATTTGGCTTTTGTTAGATTGAGTGCCCGTGCTGACTACAAAAGAACTTGGTTCTTTATCGTATTCGTTAAGTCATAAAGTAGACATGTTAAATGGGTCGATCCGACCCCGACCCCATTGACTCTTGGCCCGTGGGTCTTTAACCGGGCTGATCCGATTCACTTTCTTATAGGGACCGGTCCGGATTTGACCCATTGATCAAAACATGTTGACCCAACCCGGACTCGTAACCCGTAAAGGCGTAAACCCTTAACCTGGGCCCTGATGAGCCGATTTCAATTTAATTAAAAAAAGTTAAAAACTAATAAATGATAAGACTTTCAAACTTTATACATATATATGAACGTGAAATTATACTACATGTCCTTGAAGCCAGTTAGAATAAAAATGAAAGAAAAATCACACTTTAATAACATTAAAACTTGAGAAACATATGGAATTCGACTATTTCTATAACTAATAGTCTAAACCATATGGAATTCGACTATTTCGATAAGACGCCTCATAGTGTTTGGTACTATATTATTTCTGCAATGTTTGAATTCAATTTTTTACCACTTGTCAATATATATATATATATATATATATATATGTGCGCGCGTGTGTGAGCGCGCGTTGACCATGGGTCAGCTACCGGTTCCGGTCCGGTTTAGTGGGTCAAAATATTATAGCCCGGCCCAAACCCCTTAAATTAATGGGTTGGTCCGGTTAGAGTTTCGTGGGTCATGGGCCGGTTAAATGGTCAATTGTAATGGGTTATGTGGGCCGATTTGTGGGTCTAGCGTAAAGTAAACAAGAAATAAAATGAACACAACGATTTTTACGTGAAAAATTACCCGGCTCAAAAGGTGCAAAAAATACGACCTACCACATAGGATTTTTAACTCCAACTCCACCAGAACAATGAGTCATAATGTATCAATTACAAGACTGTAATTAAATACTCTCCAGTACTCCTACTACTCATATTTGATTCACAATTTACTCTAACTTGTAAAGCAAAATACTCTCTCTAACTCACTAATTGTTTATAACACTTGATTACAACTCAATTTCCTAAAACACATTCACTAGACTGACTCGGGAAGAATACAAGGCAAGTGCTTAACGCAAGTAAACACTTTATTATGACTCTTTAGTTGATGCGTAAAAGGATAGTTCAGAAATCTAAAGTCGATTCTATTTAAAACACAACTTGTGATCTTTTAGGAGTCATATTCATAGTCAACTTCCTCTTTGATATATAGGACTCCTATTGTTCAAAGGATTCCACAAGCTTTGGGACTTTAGTCTCTGACTGAATTATCCGTATATTCCTGAGCAACTACCCTTATCACTTATAGTAGTCATCTTCCACCAAATTCGGACCTAGGTAACTTTGAGATAAAGTTACTGTCTTGTACGGACGTACAAGTATCACTCATGAGGAGTTGATTTTTTCTCCTGAGGATCTGATTCTTCAGAACAGTTAAGCAGCTACGATGAGGACCTGATTCTTTAAATATTTAGTCATATTTTATTAATAATCGAACTTCAATACTCAATTGCTTCTTAATTAGGTGGTGTTTAATATTGCTATTAAAAACTCTTATTGATGTACAAATAATAAAATTAACAATTCATGTTGCTATTTAAAAGTAAAAACTAATCTTCTGATTCTATTTATATGTGTTCATTAATTAGCTATTTGACGACGTTCCGTATTCAACTCTCTTTGCTTCAATTATTCGCCTTTGCTAGACAACAAGAAAAGAATAAACACGAATAAAAAAAGGAAGAAAATTGCCATCGAATAAATTCTTCTTATGTTGAATTTTGGTTTTATTGCTGTGACCAAAGTTATATATTGAAAACATGAAAGATTCTCTCCCTCCCTTAACAAGTCAATGTGTATTGAACTTGCAAAAACCAAGAGTGACAATAATCCAGTCGCAGGATGTAGCAGCCCGTAATTAATTGGTACCTCTTTATTTAGCATTCCAAAAAACATCAAACATTTTGTAGTACACTAAGAACCCGTTTGGCCAAATAAATTTTGCCCATATTTTGGCAAAATTCTAAATTCCAAAATTACCTCAATTGCTGATTTTCGGTCAAAATCTCAAATTTTGAAAATTTTATACATGTTTTTTCAAAATAAAGTTGAAAAATATGCTTTGAAAACGTATGTCCAAATACATTTTCATCTTCAAACTAAACTTTACCCAAATTATCAAAACAAATTTAGAAATCTATAGTCAAACGCTAGCTAAATCCATCAAAGGCTAAAAGAAAAATTAAAGAAGAAAATATTCTGGTCCTTTTCCTTCTAGAAAAACTCAACAGTGTACTGTATGTCTGTATCATATTGCAGCATGACCGTAACCACTAACCAGGCTTCTCCTGCTTCTTACGTAATTCTCTCACGCCCATAAAACGGTTGGTCCAAAATGTCCCGAAAAAGTCCAAACACTAAAGAAAAGTTGTATGAGTAATGGTCCCAAACATCACTTTCCTTCTAGAAGCTTGCTTTCTCCTTTTGCGAGTTCGGAACCAAAGCAACACGCAATTTAGCTTGAGCAATCAAGATAATGTGGAACAAAAAAAGAATAGAACGAAAAAGTATTGCTTCTGCAATCCCCTTGTATATGCCTTAAAAGGGGTCCCCCACTAATTCCTTATTCCTGGTCTCTCTCTCTCTCTTTCTCTTCTGCTTGTCATATAAAATCCAGTAATTTCTCTGTCTCTCTGACTTAAAAGCCATGGAACTAATTCCTTGTCTTCCTTACGACATCGGACTCGAATGTCTTATCCGCGTCCCATACTATAATTTCTCGTCTGTTACATGCGTCTGCAGAAATTGGAAACTCCAAATCGAGCTTCCACAGTTTTGGAAGCTAAGAAGAGCTACTGGCTTCACCCGCCAAGTAATCTTAATGGCCCAAGCCCAAACCGATGACCCGAAACTAAAAGTCGGGTTATCCAAGTACTCCGCTTTTCCAGTTTACAGGCTCACGCTTTATGAGCCGGATTCCGGTTATTGGGCCGAATTACCACCGCTTCCTGGAAATTCCGATGGGCTGCCGATGTTTTGCCAGCTTGTCGGAGTTGGGTTGAGCTTAGTGGTAATCGGCGGCTGGAACCCTATCACTTGGGAGCCTTCAAACGCCGTTTTTGTTTATAACTTTGTGACTGCCACGTGGCGCCGGGGAGCTGAAATGCCGGGCTGCCGAAGATCGTTTTTTGGCTGTGCGTCGGATTCTGAACGGACGGTATACGTTGCAGGTGGGCATGACGTGGAGAAGAACGCGCTTAAATCGGCGATGGCGTATGACGTGGCACGTGATGAGTGGGTCCCGATGCCTGACATGGCAAGAGAACGCGATGAATGTAAGTGTACTTTTTATCAAGGCAAATTCCACGTCATTGGCGGATATGACACGAGCATGCAAGGCCGGTTCGGGACAACTGCCGAGTCATTTAATACTTCCACGTGGCAGTGGGACCAAATCAATAAACATTTCTTTGATTCTGCCACGTGTCCGAGAACTTGTGTTGAGGTTGGTGACGGAAAATTCTACTTGTGCCGAGACGGTGATTTACTGGCTCTCCGAGATTCCACGTGGCAAGTTGCGGCGGCGATTCCGGCAGAACTCCGGAACGTAGCTTTTGTGACAGCGTGGCGGGGTAAAATTCTGATGACTGGTTCTATGGGATTTAATGAGCCCCACAACACTTATATTCTGGATTTACAGAATTACAAGTGGACAAAAATGGATACTCCGGTAAACTTCTCCGGCCATGTTCAATCTGGCTGTTGCCTCGAGATGTAACATTTTTAAGGTTTTACCACTTTGTGTTGATTGTACAGTTAGAAAATTAGAAAGATTTTGCATATAGTATTTCATTTGCCTACTTAAGTGTCAAATTTGCCACTATACTAGTTGAAATTGCTGTTACATGGAATGTAATTTTGACCTGCCTTTTAGAGAAAAATCTGGTTGTGCTTGACCCTCAATGCAGATCTAACTTAAAGAACAACGATAAATCTTAAATCATAGTAAAAAATAAAGCGGAAAACCTTTTAAGTATTTTAATTTGCGAATTCAGGATTTAAACTCTATGAGTTCATTATTTAAAGTTTTTATTATTGAACCCATTATATTTTAAATTTATGAGTTCATATTTATTATATTTAAACATTTAATAAATTTTACGCATAAAGTGTCTCAAGTTATGAGTTTATATTGAAACAGTTACTTTAGTACTACATCCGCCCGCGCCGGGCTGCCCATTTCTCGAGTATTAAGAAATTTTCACAAATCACTATTGTTTAGTGGTTATTAGCTAGTTATAGTTATCATTTACAATATTACTTTTTATAGCTATGTTTTCAAGTTTTTTAGAGTGTATTCGATGTATTTAAGCTACTGTATTCATGAATACATTAGCATTTCTAGGCGTGAAACAGGGAATTACAGCTAGACAAATTTTTGTATTCGAGTGTATTTGACTGTACTCGCGGCGTGAAACAGGGAATTACAGCTGAACAGATTATTGTATTCGATTGTATTCATGGCGTGAAACAGGGGATTATAATTGTTTTTAAACGAAAGTGAATCAATTAACATAATAGACTCCTAATATAACTCAACAAAACTCAATTATAACACACAAATTTTATATTTTCAGTTATAAAAAAGATTCTCAACCGAAAAATACCCTAAAACATAGCAATCTTCAAAGAAATTATATAATACATCTGAATACATAAATTATTTTAATTAAAAAATATAAATAAATACATTCATGAAATATAGAGAGACAGTGAATACAATGAAATACATAGAAATACAGCGGGATACATTGAAATACAATGAAGAAAAAGACAATGAATACAATGAAATACATAGAATACAACGAGATACATTGAAATACAATGAAAAAAAAAGGTAACAGACTCTTCAAGTTGCTCAGCCCCAAACTCCGTCGTCTTTGTTCAAGAATAACCCTAATTTCGTCTCGTCGATAGCAGATTTCAAACCTTGCTATACGAAATTTTCATTGTCAGCCCCAATTTATTCTTTATCTTCTGATCCAAATGTCTATAGGCCACTACTGGACATATTAACACATATTGTGTTTTTGAAATTGAGAAAATTAATGGGTACCTTTCGATTCTAACATATATAATAGGGTTTTTGGTGCGTTTATGCCGACGGAAGAAAAGGGACGAAGATAGAGGAACAATAGATTGAAGATGTTATGTAGAAATGACCGAAGATGAAGGCATAAAAATCCATAAAGATCTAGAACATTTGCAGTCGACTAAGTTTTTTCCCCTCCTTCATTTGCAGTCGAGCGTCGAGAGAGAGAGGGTGTGGAGAAAAATCTGAAAGAATGAGAGAGAAAAATAAATCAAAGCAATTTTACGGCTTAAGGATAGGAGGTGACCATAAATAGATATTTGGCTATAAAAATCAAAAAGGTATCTATAGATATAATTTTTTAAAATGATATTTATTTAAAATAAATAAGGTATCAACCTTTGTTATAGAAGGTAAAAATTCCAATTATGATTCATCAGCGGACCCAAACTACAACCCAAACTATGATTTATGAATGGACCCAGGTAAAATTGAATGATTTCAGATAGGGGTGTACACGTCGAACCGAAAAATCACACTAAACCGAAAAGTCAAATCAAATCGATTAAAAAATCCGACTACGTTTGGTTTAATTTGGTTTGGTATTGAATAAAAAAATCCGAACCAAACCGACATATAAATATATTAATTTTTATATATACTTTTAAGATTTTATGTAGAATTTTCTTTAAAAAATGCCTATAAATATTTGGGACTCTATTATGAGGTATAATAGAATATGAAGTGCTCCATATTTATTAACCTTATATAATGGGTTGTATGATCACTTTCTTATCAAGTGCTACTAAAATGCGTCAATCTCTTTGTTCGTCCATATTCATATGTTAATATCTGTTATATTCTTATATCTCTTTGAATTTGAAGTGGTTATTATTTAGGTATCATATTGATTTTTATGTTTAATTACTAAATTCGGTTAAACTTGAAAGCACCAACGAAAAATTATTGTCGACTAAGAAATTAACTACAATGTGTTGCTAACAAAACTCCCCTAAAAATATTTTAATAGATAATATGTTTGTAATTGTTTAAATTTTTACTAAACATATCTTTACTTATAAAAACTTTAACAAAGTAAGATTGAAATAACATTTAAGTAACAAAAGACCCGAAAAATCCGACAAAACCGAACCAATCCAAACCGATATAGTTGGTTTGGTTTGGTTTTCATAAAAACTGAACCAATCCGGTCTATGTACACCCCTAATTTCAGATATAGTAGAAGAACAAGTTTAAACCTTTTCCCTAACGTTTAGAATCTGATGAACATCTTTCAAGCAAATTGGATAACTTGGCAAAGTAAAATCCAAAAGAAGTAGGATCTCTATCAAACACTGACTAAATTTCGTACTGTACTGTACAAAAGACGTTGACTCTATAATCTGGTTTTCTCGGGGAAGAAGATAGTGGAAAGGCCAACAGCAGTACTGGAAAATTGTACAATCGAAAAAGAATGAAAAATGCCCTACATCCGGTGTTATTTTATTCTCATGCAGTCGTATAATACTTCTCCGAATTTCTTGTACATATGCTTCTTTAGGTACATATCTTCTACCTTCTTTCTTCCATTGCTTCCCATTCGCCGCCTTTCTGATGGGTTATTCAGCAAATGCTGAAGATTCTGGGCCAGAACTTGAGCGCCTGGACGTCCCAAAGAATGAAGAAGACCTGTTACGTTATGTTCAACGATCTCCTTCGTGCCCCCGGCATCTGTTCCCAGCACCTGTATCAAAATCATACGCCAAATCCACTTGCTTTAGCCCTATCTTTAACAATGAGGTCATTTAGTAAGGAAAACACAAAACAGTTTTAGATTCTGTGATGATTAAATCTAAGAATGCATGACGCAAAGAACTGCCGGAGATTCCTACTTACTTGAGATTCACAATTTTTTTGAAGTTCTATACCTCAGTGCAGGTTTTGTATATGCAACCACACCAACTAATTAAGCTCAGAACGCAGAGGATTCAGCGCAGTTAAAATAAATTTTTAGTTCGACTTAGCTTCTTCCTGGAGTATTTAAAAGAAACAACTATTTTTTGTTCCAAACATGACTGCTTTGATGGCATGCAAGTACATGTATTATCTAAAGGTGACCACGGGATTGAGAATCTTACAGGAAGACCAAATACCATTGCTTCAATTGTTACTCTCCCAAATGTTTCTCCAAGTCCCTGCAAATAGAAAGCAATCATCACATAAAAATGTGTAGTAAATGAACTAAGCAACTATCCCTCAAAATATAAGTTTGTCAATTGAAGTAAGCAACCATGATTCTAGAAACAGAAGTATCAACTGAACCAGTACATTCTTTCAGGGGCGGAGCTAGCCCATTGAGTACGGGTTCGGCCAGTCGCTTTGGTCCAATCCATGTATTTATCTTAAAAAATTCATTGAATATGTACAAATTATTAATTTAGAACCCAGTGACTTGAAAAAATTAGAACCGTGAACCCATAAACTTCAAATCTTGGCTCCGTCTCTGCATTCTAACTTCTTCCCTCTAGAGAACTAGTCGTGAACAGAATCTTTTAAAAAATATCCATGCTCTTTAGCACGATGCCTCATATACACACCCAAGTTGAATTCATAAAGGGATAACAAGCAAGCCAGCTAACCCAGCTTGTCAATTTCATTGGGAGATTTCTACTGCTCAAATGGCATGACTTGGTACTCATTATCGCAAAAAGATTCATGTTGCTACGTAATCTTTACATTCACTGAGAACTCTTTACAAGATAGCAGAGCCTTAGTGTGCTTTCAATTCATTTCAATCATGAAGATAATTTAGATACGCGGAGCATAGATATAATAAGAAACCCCTGCCCTCTCTATCTCTGTCTATTTACTTGACCTACATTCTTTTTTTCTCTTCCAGTCTGATTTACTCACAGTTCTAGATAAAATCAGAATCTCTTTTCTTAGTACGTAACTTTATTCATCAAAAAAGAAAATATACTGTTTCTTAGTTCTTCACTTCTCAAACTATATTTAACCTTTCTTTTTTAAAAAGTAAAACCATCATTCAATCGGTTATTTAATCTTTTTGATGAAATAAGTTGTATTTCATTAACAAGAAGCATCCAGAGGATGCATAGGTTACAATCGGTTATTTAATCTTGATATCTGTATCCTCTTTTTTACGCCATCCATGTGTACTTACTTGACCTATATTCTCTTTTTCTTTTTCATCTAGCCAGTTCACTTGCCCTTATTTCTAAAGGCAGAAACTTTATTTCTTACTTCTTCACCTTCTCACTGTTACATAAACTTCCCTGTTAAACTCTTGTTTAATATTAATATCTAACAAAAGTATAGCCATTCTACATTTCCTGAAACTGAGCCGTAATTAAGTTAGATAGAGTAGTAAAGGCTCACCTGAGAATTCATTACATAAGCATCTGCAGCAGCATAAAGTGCAGCGACGCGAGTGGTTGCTGGAGTCCATAGTACCGTGTTTGACAAGTTAGAATGTTGAGATAGAAAGTTGAGAAGCGCTTTAACATAAGGCACCTTATTGCTCTTGGATCCAACTGAGCCAATAAGAACCTTAAGCTTCTCTCCCTGCTTTCCTTCAGTAACCGAGAAAAGCTTCCGAGTTCTGCTATCTTCATCAATTCCAGCTTCATAGTTAACTTCCTTAATGAAAAGCTGTGGTAGCTGCAAC
Organism: Nicotiana undulata; assembly: GCA_005239495.1. NCBI lineage: Eukaryota > Viridiplantae > Streptophyta > Magnoliopsida > Solanales > Solanaceae > Nicotiana > Nicotiana undulata. Next base: position 64,058 of record ML255041.1, read on the forward strand.
ACTTTCCTTTTCCGGTTATTTTCCAAGGTAGAAGATTCGTTTTCCACTTCACCAAATTGTTTCCAGTTATGAAGCAATGCCCTTTTCTGATAAGCTTGACTTTTAACAGCAGATCCTCCCTCAATCAGCAAACGTGTTGATTCAAGAAGCAGAAACTGACCCTTTCCAGGGTTTATACTACTCAAGGACATGACGAGCATGTCATCGTCTGTCAACCCGATTTCTTTCCTAACAAAATTTCTCAGTAGCTGCCTCTTTTCCAGCATCTTCTCAGGACTAAATAGCGGAGTGCTTAGTGAGCACGGGCTGCCTGCTACAAAAGCCAGTTCATCACTAACTGAAAGTGGAACCAGCGCAGGCTGGGTTTTCAGCTTTATATGTTCTTCCTCACACCAAGCTAGCCAACGTTTAGACTGTGATTCAGAAAGAAAGACAAGCTTTTTCACTCGGTTGAAAGCTAGCTTTGCCCTATCAAAGTATTCCCGCCGGTTTTCCATGATCCACCAAGCAATTTGACTTGAACCTAGCACAGTACGTGCTGCGTATTGTTCTGAAAGCGAGATATTAATTGTCAGAAGTTAACCAAGGCATGCAATGAAAGAAAAGAAAAGAACAGAAGCAGATTCATAGAGTTTATTACGGCTAAACCAAGGAAATTAAGACTCTAAAGCTAGCACAACAACCAAAAAAAAAGAAAAAAAGAAACAGACACTTGATGAAGCAAAAGAAGTGAATTGATCAATAAAGATCTATCAAGAAGATTGCATCGCAAAGTAGAAAAAAATGGATCTTTTATTGAAATAATGAGAATTGAAAATTTTAGATTATAGCTAAGAGCGTGGTACTTAGTGGACCAAAATGTACAAGGATCATTAAAAGTAGCATTAGTGGAGTATAGTAAAGTGAATAATATGCAGATCTATCAATTGAACATGATATGCTGCAGCTGTTCTGTCGGTGAAGAATGAAGATCACAATACAAGCACAACTTGCCACATTGGACTCTATAGCAGATAGATACAGTGATGATAGTATATGTGAAAGCGCTTACCTATCCATGATGCACACACTGCAGAGCCTGCAATAATAAGATCTGCTTTCATGGCCGTTTTGAAACTGAGGTCAGATTTGTCTTCTAGCACTTTGATCTTTCTTCTAGATAGTTCTGACATCAGACCACCCCTTCTGCTGAGAGGTACTACATAAACTGTGGCCCCACAGCTCAAAAGCTCAGTCGCCAATTCCAACATGGCAAGTGGAGCTCCAGTCATCGAGAGTTCATGGAGTATCAGCACAAACTTCCTAGACCAAACAAGACGTGCAAACTGACTTTTCCTATCACAGGTTCCTGATCGCTTCTCAGGACTCCACTCCAAAATCTTGTCCTCTATTGACCCAAATGGACCAACAAGCAGGCCATAGGTAGTATTTCGTTTTGGTATTTCCTCTTCTTCGACTTCAGCATTATCGTTTTTGCCTTCCGCTACCACCTTCTTCTTACCACGAGTCTTCCTACGAGAAGCACGTGTAGATTTCTTGCTCTTCTTCTTAGAAGATGCAACCTTGTCTGATACCACCACACTGTTTCCCTGTTTGGCCAAGACGACATCCATGTCCCTTGAATTGGCCTTTGTTTTATTACTTGGAGCCTTGATTGCTAAAGAATCATCACTTGCAACTAGAATTCGTTCAACTTTTTCCTCTGGTAGAGAAGTTTCATTGCCAACAGATCCTCCGAAGATGCCTTCCTTGTTGTCTCCATGGGCCCACCTTGACTGGACATAAAATCCTCCATAGGCCCAAAGAGTAATCAAAAGCAGCCAAAGTACAATGCGGTTACTTCTAAACCACTGAGAACTGAAGGCATTGCTTTTACCATCTCTTCGCGGTGTACGTCCAGAGTTCAATCTCCTGAAGGAAGGTGATCCTCGAGGAGTTGACCTTCCTGACAATGTGGACTTCACGGGACCAGTCCTCAAAGGCGAAAGTCTTACTATATTCAGATCCTCCATTATTTGAATTATATATGCTAAAAATGTTCATACAAGATTAATCACATCAACACCGTCCATAAAAATAGGTGCCAATTTCATGTACAACTATTGAGTTGAATAGCTTCTTCAATACCATACCTAAAAAGTAAACAAATTTCAGAGCCTTTTTGTGAATACAAGAATTTCTTAAAGTTGGAGAGATAACACTTGTTACATAATTCAGAATACCAATGCACAACACTTGGGCAAAAGAAAATAAATTAGTGTACTAAATACTACTACTAATTTTCCTAGCTAACACTTGGGCATTCAAATCTTGGACTCAAATCTCAATACTACTAAATAAACAAAACAACAAGTAAAAGCTTCTTATGCAACTAAAGCAAACCCCTTCTTTAGCTCCTTTGGCAAACGAAATATTTAAAAAAAAAAAAAAAAAGGCTAAAGATTGACAACTTCAAGAACATACTTACAAGATTACTAAATTAAATGCTTATACATCAACAGTTAATCAACTAGCCTCAATCCGAATTATCTAGGAAGATCAAAGACTTAGTAAAAATTATAAAAATACTTACGAAATTGAAGAAAATGATGACGTGAAGCAAGACAAAACAAGTGCTTTTCTCAGCTGAAAATCTAACTAAACTCTACTCTGAAAAATACTCCTCTGTTTCAAGATCTCCGTTTGAATTGACAAAGAAATTGTTACGATGTGGATCTTCTTGATAAAACACGAAATAGTCCAAATGATTACTGTCACAGTGAAAGAGACTCACTCTTTGTATTCAAGAAAATGGAGAAATGGCAAATGGGTATTGAAGAAGAGAAACTTAAGTTCAAGAGCAGTGCGAAAAGAAATGATGAGTACAGCCCCACAACAGAGACCCAACAAAGAAAGAAATAGAGACCAATGTCTGAAGAAAACTGAATTGAAGATCTTCTAGTTTATATTTTACTTTTTGGGGTATTTTTTTTTTTCTGTATCTTTTATTCATTTAATGAGGTAAGTGTCACGGTCACCGACGTTTTATCTTTGAAATGAACGGTTAAGAGATGTAAAAAAGACGTCACCCGCTATTTTTTCCTTCTTTTCTTAGACGTAAAAAGATCAAAGTTGAAATTGCCCAAAGCTGACTTCTGTGAGTAAGCATTGAAAGGAATAATTTCACGTCCCAAACCGACGGGCCAGGACGAGTGTCCGAGTCTTACTTGTCGAACACCCCTAAGCATGTCTAATATAAAAAAATAAAATAGGATTAGGTCTGCATAACAACTATCAATAAATTGCAGAATCATGTGAATAACATACGTGAGGAAATATGCCCAAAAGACATATATATATATCAAAATAGAAGTCGTCAAGGCCCATACAATCCAACTATACATAACTGTCTACGGACCTCTAATAGAATGTACAATTGTATAAAGGACGGGATTGGGCCCCGTCATACCCATATATGTATACAAAAATATCATACCAAAATTCAATGGCAGCTCTAGATCAAATGGATCACACAAACTCTCGCTGAGCAAGGATCATAGTAGGGGGACAATCAACTTGTCTACCTGCACCCGCAGGCATGAAACGCAGGCCCCAAGGAAATAGGGGCACAGTACGAATAATGTACCGAGTATGTAAGGCATAAAATCAGAATATAAAAGACATGAAAGAAACATGGAGTAAAGGACTCAACTTGTAAGTCTGAATAGCTCTGTGAATCATGAAACATTTATTATGTCATGCATATGCTTACAAATGTCATATCATGCATAGGCATATGCGTACATAACATCATCAAGCCTCTGAGGGCATCTCATCATATCATCTCGGCCTCAGCAGGAAAAAATTCAACGTATACCAACTGATCAGATCGTGGTGCGTATATAACACTGTAACCTTTCTCCATACCCCATATACAGATAATATACACGTATATAACACCATCTAGTCATGGGTCAATAGACATGTATAAATGAATGTAATGCATAAGAAATAAGTCAATAAGACCTCTCGGGATGTCATAAGTTCAATATACCTTCGGTTAATATCACAAAATAAACTATATCAACTTACGTATTTTCTGAGACTCATGAGCAGACGATATAATAATAGGACATATGAATCAAGAACATAGGCAACCCTAGTACTTCTAAGAACCGAGTCATTTGTGAAAGTTGCATGTTTACTCATTTCGTTGTATCATATGGATCATGCCAAAAGGAAAGAAGGGATAGCCTTAACATACCTTATAGAAATCTGTCCAATAGCAATGTTAAACTCAGCTCACTGCACCTTAATCTACAACAACGTCAGTGAAGCTATTGTCAAGCTATGAATGACTCTCTCATTTATATACGAAAGTAACTTAATATGTAACCAAACGGGAAATATTTCCCCCGATTTCATTGCTTCCTCAAGCCTATTATAATGAGCAACTAAAAAACAACTAAACTACAATTCGGAACCTTTAATGCAACAAAAATTCCAAATATACCATAACATACCCAATCAACAAGTTATCAATTAGCCTGAAATTGCAACGACGAGCGACCAACCCACTATCCTACCACATGTGGCATTCCTCCACGCCCTTTATCCTTCCAAACTCCATAAATCAGCAGCACAAGAGGCCAATACGAGTGGACTACAAAATAGTCCACTAAAATTGAAATAGATCGAACTCACGGCTTCCAATCACTGTCCCGTGAGTTCTATCTACTAGGAAATGAATTTATCAACATTCTTTGAGATTTAAAAGCTTAAATACAGCAAGTAGGCATTTTCTTAACTATGAAGTGCCTTCCAAAACTCAAACTACAAAGCAAAAAAGAGGCGGTATAATGATACTTACGTTGTAGGGATCGTTCTAATGTTATAGCTTCTTGATTTCGTACCCGAGATGCTTATCCTTTTTGTAACTATTGTACAAAGCTTAAGGATAAGTTTATAGGTCTTCTTTGTTCATGATCACTGGGAAAATGAAGAAAAATAATACTTAAGGCATATATATATATATATATATATATATATATATATATATATATATATATATAT
>ML255041.1:69306-103912 GCA_005239495.1 Nicotiana undulata
CCAACATCAATGAAGAGTCGCCGCCTTTCCCTATATATATATATATATATATATATATATATATATATATATATATATATATCCACTTTCGAAAAGTCAAAGAGGTGCTAGCTTGGCACCCTAGCATTAGCCCTTCTTCAAATCTTAAATCTTTTTGGACGAACGTCATAAGAATGAACGACTAAGAGTGTGGGAAAATAAATTTTAAGACCTTCAATTTGGTATATAATATATCCTAATAAGAACTCACATAACACACAAAAGGTATTGCTCAAAAAGCTTCGTTACAAGGCAAATTCTTAGTCGATTTTTTCGCAATTTAAATCAGATTTTTCCCAAACTTTATATTTTATATCCAAACATCATATATAGTCATATTATGACTTATACACTCATTTAAATAATGATTAACAAGTCTCATATTCACTATATGTCACCTTGGGATGCACATGATGTAACAATCTTCCCCTCTTAGAAATATTCGTCCTCGAATGCCCAGAGATCTTTAGAAATTTTGGCAGAGTCTCCTCTATAACGGTACTACTACCAACCTGACATGCAGCAAACCCAACAATACAAAGCCACACGGGGCCATAATCATAACACCAATGGCCTCACACGGCCAATGACACTAACTAACACAAGAATCATATACGCACCTAAAGGTTGTGATGTCTCAGTCTGATCCTCCTCGAGAAGCGAAAACAAGTGTGGATAACTAGACACCAATCAGTATCATATACGCACCTAAAGGTTGTGATGTCTCAGTCTGATCCTCCTCGAGAAGCGAAAACAAGTGTGGATAACTAGACACCAATCAGTATCATATACGCACCTAAAGGTTGTGATGTCTCAGTCTGATCCTCCTCGAGAAGCGAAAACAAGTGTGGATACCTAGACTCCATGTATTCTTCAGCTTCCCAAGTCATCTCCTCCACATTCGTGTTTCTCCAAAGTACTTTAATTGAAGCTACGTCCTTAATTCTCAATCTTTGAACTTGTCTATCTAGTATAGAAATGGGAGCTTCCTCATATGATAGATGCTCTGTGACCTTAACATCGTCAACTGTAACGACTCTAGAAGGATCTCCGATAAACTTACGGAGCATATACACATGAAAGACTAGATGTACAGTCTTCAATTTGGAAGGCAAGTCTAACTCATATGCAACCCGACCTACTCTACGTATAATCTTATAAGGTCCAATGTACCGAGGTATGATTTCCTTTCTTACCAAATCTCATAATGCCTTTCATCGGTTATACCTTTAGGAATACCCAGTCATCTACCTAAAACTCCAAGTCTCATCATTGATTATCTGCATAGGACTTCTAACGGCTCTGACCTGCCAATAGCCTTTCCTGTATAAGCTTAATCTTCTCATATGCGTGTTGTACCAACTATGGTCCTACTAACTTAGTTTCCCCAACATCGAATCATCTGAAAGGTGACATACACTTCCGCCCATAAAGAGCTTCTTATGGAGCCATCTGAATGCAAGAATGATAGCTATTATTATATGTGAATCAATAAGTGGAAGATGATCATCTCATCTACCCCTGAAGTCTATCACACAAGCCTGTAACATATCCTTAAGTTTCTGAATAGTACACTCAACCTGACCGTCTATTTGGGGATGAAATGTTGTACTAAGACTTACCTGAGTCCCCAATCCCTTTTGGAAGGACCTCCAGAAATTAACTGTAAACTAAGAACCTCTATATGAGATAATAGATATTGGGGCACGATGAAGTCGTATTATCTCCTTAATGTAAAGCCTTGCATAATCCTCTAATGAATACGTAGCTTGACAGGCAGAAAATGGGTTGATTTTGTAAGTCTATCAATCACCCATATAGAACCTAACATACGCTGGGTACGAGGTAACCCTATCATGAAATCCATATTAATTACTTCGTATTATCCACCAGGTTTATGATGCTCAATTTTAACCTGCTGACAATTAGGGCACTGAGCAACAAACACTGTTATATCCTTCTTCATTTTGTCCCACCAGTTTATTTTCCTGATATCATGATACATCATCGTCGCTCCTAGATGAACAAAATAACGAGAATAGTGAGTTTCTCCCATAACCCGCCGGCGCAGACCTCGATATCTGAGGAATCCATCTCCTGTAATTTCAAATGGTGTCTTCTCCTTTTGATGGGTTGTATCTCTGTAATGGGCTAGCACAAGATCCTCATATTGGCGTTCCTTCACTTCAGTTACAAAAGATGATGTTTGTCGTTTCCTGAATAGTAACTCTGATATCACCTGAATCCAGTAATCGAACTCCAAGAATAGCTAGCTGATGAATCTCATGGGCTATATCACTCTTCTCTGGCTATAAATATGACAGTCTACCCATAGATCTACCACTGAGGGCGTCGACTACTACATTCGCCTTCCCTGGATGGTATAAAATATCAACATCATAGTCTTTTAGTGACTCCAACCATTGCCTCTGACGTAAATTCAATTTCTTTTGCTTGAATATATACTAAAGTCTATTATGATCCGTACAAATATCAACATGAATGCCAAACAAATAGTGCCTCCATATCTTTAGTGCTTGAATCACCTCATCTAACTCTAAATTGTGGGTCGGGTAATTATTCTCGTGTATTCTTAGTTGTCTAGAAGCATAAGTGAAAACCTTACCATGTTGCATCAACACACAACCCAATCCAACACCCGAAGCGTCACAATTGATAGCATAACCATCACTTCCCTCTAGGAGTGGCAGAACCGGTGCTGAAGTCTATCCGTCCTTCAATGCTTGAAAACTCAGCTCACAAGCGTCAATCCACTTAAACTTAGTTTCCTTCTGAGTCAACTTTGTCAGTGGTGCTGAAAGAGAAGAAAATCCATCCACAAATCTCTTGTAATACCTGAAAAACCCAAGAAGCGACAACCTCTGTCGGTGTCGTGGGTCTAGGACAAGTCTTCAGTGCCCTAATCTTCTATGTATCAACCGGGATACCCTCACCTGAAATAATATGACCAAGGAAATATACAGAATTCAACCAGAATTCACATTTAGAGAATTTTGCGTACAACTTCCTTTTTTGTAGAACTCTGAGCACAATACGCAAATGATCCGCATGCTCAGCCTTTGGACGAGAATAAACCAAAATATCATCTATAAATACAATCACGATCAGATCTATAAAGGGTTTGAACACACGGTTCATCAAGTCCATGAATACTACTGGGTCATTGGTTAACCCGAACGACATAAAACGAAACTCAAAGTGCCCGTATCTGGTCATAAGTTTTGTCTTCGGAATATCTTTCTCTTTACCCTTACCCAATCGTACCCAGACCTCAAGTCTATCTTCGAGAAATACCTGGTACCCTGCAACTGATCAAATTAATCATCAATCCTAGGTAGTGGGCACTTATTCTTGATCGTCACCTTATTCAACTGCATGTGATCAAGACACATGTGCAAGGAACCATCTTTATTTCTTACAAATAACACAGGTGCTCCCCACAGTGATGTATTGGGTCTGATAAAGCCTTTTTCAAGCAAATCCCTCAGTTTTTCTTTCAACTCTCTCAGCTTTGCAGGTGCCATTCTATAAGGAGGAATAGATATCGTCTGAGTATCTGGTAATATGTCAATAGAAAATGCAATTTCCTACTCTGGTGGAAGTCCTGGAAGCTCATCGGGAAACTCGTTATCCACCAGGATAGACTGAAAGGTCGGTGACTCTGCTTTCACATCTTGTACCCGAACTAAGTGATAAATATATCCCTTTCTGGTCATCTTCCTTTACTTGCAATAGGAAATAAACCTACCTCTCGGTGATGCAGTATTACCTTTCCACTCCAGAACTGGCTTCCTTGGAATCTGGAACCGAACCATCTTTGATCTACAATCAACGTTAGTGTAATAAGAAGCCAACCAGTTCATACCCATTATAACATCAAGTTCTACCATATCTAACACAATCAGGTCTGCTACTGTAGAACAACTATGAACTACTAGTATAAAATCTCTATATACCCGTCTAGCTATCACTGGATCCCTAACGGGTGTAGACTCCTCAAAAAGTTCAATCAACTCATGTTCTATCCCAAACTTACTAGCAACCAATGGAGTGACATACGATAAGGTGGAACCTGGATCAATCAATGCATATACATCATATGAGGAGATTAATAATATACTTGTAACAACATCAGGTGATGACTCTTGATCTTGTCGACCTGTTAATGCATAAATGTTCGTTCTGAGGACCGCTCGAGCTAGATGCTCCACTACTACTCTACCACGACCGACTGGTGCATGTAAATCTTGCCTATAGGGGAATACTAATGATGACGAATCAGCTACAGGTCCCGCTAGCTAAACTGTACCACACCACCTCTCATCAGACAATCTCTCATAACGTGGCCTGGATAACCACAAGTATAACAAACACCCAACCCCACAAGGCATTTCCTGGTATGTTGCTTACCACACTGAGCACATCGTGGAAAGGCGGCCTCATCTGACTTGACTCACCCCTATACTGGGAACTAGAGGCCCTAGAACTCTATATTGGGTTGAATATGTGGAATGATCAAATCTCCTATCGACAAACTGAAAGGGTGCACTAGTCGATGGTTGGGATGGATACCTCAGGTACTGCTATCTCTAACCACCTTGAAACTCACAAGAAGGACCTGAAGATCTTGCTCACTTACTCTGGCCCCTATCATGCTCACGATCAGCCCTCTACTTCTGATTACGCTCCTCTACACCCTGAACGTATGCCTGAATACGAGCAATATCAGTGCCTAGCTGAAGTGAGACCGACATAGAGTCACTAAGCAGGTGCAAATCCAACCCCATCATGAGCCGGTGAACTCGATCCTCCATCATAGCTACAATAGTGGGAGCATACATAGCCAAAGAATCAAACTGAAGGTTGTACTACCGAACACTCATATTACCCCGTCGAAGGGTCAAGAACCTATTAACTCTGGACCGTCTAAGCTCTAGTGGCAAATAATGACGAAGAAAAGCCTTTGTAAACTCCCGCCATCACCGCTTGGAAGGGCATCCTCACCTCTCGACAAATCCCAAGACTCGTACCAATTAACTGCAATATCTCGAAGTATATAGGAATCTAGCTCAACTGACTCAGTCGTAGTGGCCTTCATTACCCTCAAAGTCCTCTGCATCCTATCAATAAATACCAGAGGGTCCTCGGTAGGATCTGCTCCAATGAATACCGGAGGGTCCAAATTAATAAAATCACAAACCCTACACTGATGGACCTATCTGCATGACCAATACCTACCTCCTGGCATCGAGCATGTGCGGCCACTAATCGAGTCAATAGTTGAATAATAGCTCTCATCTCCTCACCCGATGCATCTGGCTGAGGAGTTGGGGTACTGGGGTGGATACTGGAGCTGGTACCCTTCAGATCTCCTCTCGAGAGGGCGAGGTATGGGAAGTCAGAGATGGAGTCTCACTCTGAGACTCTCCCCGATCCCTGGTAACTCGTGGCGCTCGACTCATAGCCTCATCAGCCACGAACTTGCCCTTCTAGGCGGCTATAGCCTTCTTAGGCATTGCTGATGACACAACATATCGTTAGGAAAATGAATCCTTATATCGCACAATATAAGATAATAAGGGAAGATAACATCATATATGTCTTGCAGCCTCCTATTTATAAGTGTGGTGCACAACACACTCATAAACAAGACTGTACTAGACAAGACAACCCTAGGACAGAACTGTTCTGATACCACTTCTGTCACGACCCAAACCGATGAGCCATAACGGGTGCCCGAGTCCTGCCTGTCGAACACCCCTAAGCATACGTCTAAGATATAAACAGGAAATATGGGTTGGTCATGGATAACATCTGTCAATAAACTGTTGAATCAAGTAGGGCGAGCCGGCATGGTTGTTACGGACAATTATATATCAAAATATAAGCCGATAAGGCCACATACTATCCAACTATACATGATTGTCTACAGACCTCTAATAGAGTGTACAACTGTATAAAGGACGGGACTGAGCCCCTCCATACCCATATATATATATATATATATATATATATATATATACACACACACACACACACAAATATCGTACCAAAATCCAATAGCAGCCCCTGATAAAATGAAGCACACCAACTCTCGGTGAGCAAGGACCTTAAGAAAGGGGACCGTCAGCCTGTCTACCTGCACCTGCGGGAATGAAACGCAGGCCCCCAGGAAATAGGGGCGTCAGTACGTGTACCGAGCATGTAAGACATAAAAATCAGTTTATAAAAGACATGAAAGAAACATGGAGTAAAAGACTCAACCTGTAGGAAAAACAACCTAACTACAATCCGAGACTTTTAATACATCAAAAGGCCCAAATATACCATAACACACCCAATCGACAAGTCAATTAGCCTGAAATTGCAACGACGAGAGATCAACCCACTATCCTACCACATGTGGTGTTTCTCCACACCCTTTATCCTTCTAAACTCCATAAATCAGCAGCACAAGAGGCCAATACGAGTGGACTACAAAATAGTCTACCACAATTGAAATAGATCGAACTCACGACTTCCGATCACTGTCCTGTGAGTTCTATTTGTTAGGAAATGAACTTATCAACAACCTTCCTTAAGATTTAAAATCTTAAATACAGAAAGTAGGCGTTTTCTTAACTATGAAGTACCTTCCAAAACTCAAACTACAAAGAAAAAAAGATGTTGTATAATGATACTTACATTATAGGGATCATTCTAATGTTATCGCTTCTTGATTCATACCTGAGATGTTAATCCTTTTTGAAACTCTTGTAGAAATATTAAGGATAAGTTTATAGGTATTCTTTGTTCGTGGTCTCTAGGGAAATGAAGAAAAGGAATACTTAAGGCATATATATATATATATCCACCTTTGAAAAGTCAAAGAGGTGCTAGCTTGGCTCCCTAACATTGGCCCTTCTTCAGACGCCTAAGTCTTTTTATCCGGACGTCGTATGAATGAACGCTTAAGAGTGTTGGAATATAAATTCCAAGCCCTTCAGTTTGGTATATAATAAATCTCAAAAAGACCTCATATAACACATGAAATATATTTCTCAATAAGCTTCGTTACAAGGCAAATCCTTAGTCGGGTTTTCCGCAACTTAAATCCGATTTTTTCCAAACCTTTTATTTTATATCCAAACATCATATATAGTCATATATGAATTTACACTCATTTAAATCATGATTAACAAGTCTCATATTCATTATACGTCACCTTGGGACACACAGGATGTAACAATAAAACTTGACATTGACTATCTATATTGTAACTAAACTTTCAACTAGGAAAACTTCAGTACTACTATAACCCACATTACAAATCCTATATAATAATACAAATATATGCATTACTTGTCACTGAACTAAACACTGCAAAAAAAATTACACCGAGTTTATATTATGTACCTAGTTTGATAATATCTCAAGTTGACTGATATCGTACTATTTTTACGTGATTAGGAAAAATATTCTTTCCAATTATTTGTTAAATGCCTATATTTTGTTAAGAGCGGTTTTTGGGAAAGATTTTCACCAGCTCAGAATAAATAAGGGCTGAACTGGCAAGTAATTTTTGAGAAAGTGTTTCAGCAGGTCAGAATAAATAAGGGCTGAAGTGGCAGTTTCTGGTAAGATAAATTTGGTCCAACCAATCGTCCAATAGAGAATTAAAGAATCGGTGTTTGACCAAAAATATGTATGGGTGCTAAAATGAAGCGACTTTGCCGCTAAATGGTGGAGACACCAAAAACAAGGCTAAAAGAGACGATTTTTGTTGTCTTAGTCAAACTTGCCTTTGTAATATGTATTTACCCTAAAAATCGAGTAACAATTAAACTTATATTGTGATTTTAAGGATATGTTATTTAATCCAATATTAATTGATAAAAAAAGAATTAAATAGATAAATTAGACAATAAGATAAATCAAATCAGTATGCAAGCAATGCCTCAACCTCGATTTGAGATAGTCTCGAGGTGGGATAGTAGGAACAGTAAAGAGTAATTCTGATGAATAGTAAGTAAATAACGAGAGAATAATGAGTGTATGTAATTTTATCAGTGAATAATGATGGTCCTTACAAATGAATGGGATTCCTCTTTATATAGTAGAGGAGTTCTAAATAAGGTGCACATATAATTATAGTAGGAATCATATTGACAACTAGTTAACCGCTGACGATCAATCCAATCCGAAATCCATGCCACGATCCTCGACTTGTCTCGAATATCTCGCCCTTTCCGTTATTGGGCTATATCGGCGTCATTTCGGAGTTTGCCTTTTTCTGACCTCGATTATTGATATCGACCTTGGTCTAGAAAGCGACTTTGATTACGGACTCGACGTCCTAGACTTTTGATGTGACATCCCTCTTTCGATAAAAAGGTGAAATCAGGTAGCCCCGATTTCCACTGTATACAGATAGTCCCCGTGTTTCTTGGAATGAAATGACAAGAAACGACTTGAGCCTCGATTTTCTGGAGACCTCGATTATGATGTCATACTTATGACGTAAGCGACGTAAGTGATTGAAATGTTCCGTCGGTACAGTTCCCTAAATCATTAATGCCCGTCGGCGGGTGGTCGGCCACTAGCACCACCGAACAGTCGTCGTGAATCTATAAATATAGACTCTTTTGTTGAATCAAAACTTTACTTTTGCCTTCATCAAACTTCTAAGTCCTCTAACTCTCTCTATCTCCTCTCTGTTACCTCCTGCTGAGTCAACCCCATTAGCACCGAAAACACCTAGTTTCACCTTCTTTCGCTCTTCTGTACCCGAATCAATGGTGAAAACCTCCAAAATCGTCCCACAAAAGGAGAAAGCTTCTTCCCGATCGGTCGGTGACAAAACACCGGTGGAACCGCTCCCTCACGAGTATTTTCTCGACCCACGCACTTTAAAATCCGATTTCAAGATCGAGAACCCTTCATCGATCCCAGACCGATGTGAGCATGTGTCGAGATACATCTGCTCCATAATGACGAGCCATGAAGAGGGACTGTAACTAGGGGCCCGAGGTCATGGTACAAATCCCTGCTCCTGAAGAGAGCATTAGTACTCATGTGGAGGGTTTTTTAAGTGTTTACACTTACCCCTTCACATTGGGTCCCCTCAACCCGGTGATTGTCGATTTTTGCAAAAGATACCGTGTCACCCTTTGCCTATGGAGGTTTAGGGTTTTAGAAAATTGGAAAAGAAGGAAAAATTACGTCAAAGCTGATATAACAGGTTGCGGGTCTCGCATTTGCGAACTAGGGTTCGTATTAGCGAACCCTGGGCTTTCCGGGGAGATATCGCAAATGCGAACAGGACCTCGCATTTGCGAACATGGTCTTCACCCCTCGTTCTGGCGCATTATGATCATGTTGTGCTTCTTCTTCAGCAAGGCCGAGGGGCTGGAGTTCACTCTTAGCAACCTCATGCGGTTGTACCGACCTCGACTTTACCGAGGACAGATCAAGCTCCAACGCGGAACAATGAAGGCCTTGTTTGCAATCATCGATGAGGATAAGGATCGGGGTTAGATGAGCCAGTCTGTGCGGGTAAGGACTTGTGACATCATCGCGGTGGAGAAAATGCCATTCCCCGAGGAGTGGAACCCCAATCGTAAGTACTCCCTCCGTTCCAATTTATGTGAACCTGTTTAATTGGGCACGAAAATTAAGAAAAAATGAAGACTTTTGAAATTTGTGGTCCTAAACAAATCAAAAAGGGGCCCAGAGTAATTATGTGGTTATAAAAGCTTCTCATTAAGCGTAGAATTGTAAGCTTAAGCTAAATTGTTTCCAAATTTAGAAAGGGGTCATTCTTTTTTGAACGGACCAAAAAGGAAATAGGTTCACATAAACTGGAATGGAGGGAGTAATGTATTACCCATTAATCTTCGTACCCATTTTTTCTTTATATAACATTTTCATTTGTTATGCAGCCATTTCCTGGATGCCTCTCGCGGTCCCCGACCTTGAATACTGGGTTCAGAAGTTGGCCTCGACTTCCTTCGATGCCGAGCGCAGCTGGCGTGACTTGGCAAAGGGCAGATGGGAAGAAAAGATCCATGGTAAGGATCTTCTTCCTTATATTAGAAATACTTTCAGTATCTTTATTTATTACTAAGCTTATTTTGTGCATGCCTGACCAAAGATGCAATACTGAGGCCCCTGAGTGGCGAGGAAGAGGTCAAGTCCCCGATTCCGAAGCCGAGGAAAGACAAGAAAAGGAAGTGACTTTCGTTGTCTGAGGACCCCAACCCCATACCTCGAAGGATCAAGAGGAAGTTTATTTCTCTCACGAGGCACTCGGTTTGAAGCCTGAGAGGTGAAGAAGAAGAAGAAGAAGAAAAGGCGCCTTAGCACTAGTGTCTCGACCTAGGAAGGCCGTCGAGGCCGCCAAACCTTCAGAGCCAGAGGTGGCTGTTGAAATCAAGCCTCATGATGAGGAGGCTTCCGAAAACGGTTCGGGTGAGGACCCCGAATTGCCTTAGGTCGATATCCTTTCTCAACCATCCGCAAACACACCGGACGGGGCCGGTTCTGAAAACCTGAGGGCCGATAAGAGCGCCTTGAGCGACTTGCTCAAGGCCATGACAGCAGGTCATTCGCCTTCTCTGCCAACTTACTCTGAGGAGGAAATAAGAGAGGCTCGGGACATGAAGACCCCCGACATAGGCGGAGTCTCTAGTGTAGGGGACCCTTTTTGGATTTCTTCACTGGGGTCGATGATGCCTCCGACCTCAATGATGCTTCCATTCTCTTCGAAGAGGCCCAACGTCTCCTATCTTGGGTAAGCATTAGTTATTATAATTCCTTTTCTTTATCTTCTTTCTCTAAGTTTGACTTGTACCTTTCTTTTTGTATAGGCCTTTACCAAGTCTCGAGCCGACCGCCGAGCTCCAGAAAAGCTCGGAGGAGAGGAATGTTTTAAATCTTCTTTGCGGACAAAATGATGAAGAACTAAAGGACCTTCAAGAGGATTTGGCCAAGGCCCGTAAGGAAGAGGCGGAGCTGGGAGAGCAGGTGACTATCCTTTTGAAAAAGTACGGACTCGACCCAACTGTGGAGGCTAATACTTCAATATCTTAGTTACAGCAAAAGGTTGAAAAGATCGAGCTGCTCCGGGGGAAGTTGACCAAGTCATAGCTTACTGTGATCGGTGGAAGGAAAACATGGACCACCTTGCTGCGGAAAAAGAGGCTGCATCGACCAAACTGTCATCGGCCGAGGTTCAACTTTAGATAACTAAAGATAAAATCTCATCCCAGGCAAAAAGGATCGAGGAGCTCGAAGCCGAGCTGGCTGAGGCCAAGGTGGAGGTCGAGAAGATGAAGGTCTTGGATAACAAGTCCATAGTCATGTACCTGGCCGATGCCGAGGCTGCTCAAACACACCTAAGGGAGGCTTCCGATCGAGAGAAGTGGAGTAATGACTTGGCAAAATGCCAATCCCTGAGGGAGACCCTCGAAGAAATCCACGCTCGAGGCTTTAACCTCTCTGAGGAGATAAATCAAGCTAAGGTGCTTGAAGCCGATGCCAGGCTGCTTGCCTCCTCCGATGATGAAGAAGATGATGATGAAGGCAGTGGAGGTGGATCTGACAATGGTGAGGGGCCCGAAGGAGAAGCTTCCCCCGATAAAAAGGTCGACCCCGGCCATAGTTAGGACTTTGTTTCTTTTTCTTTTTTGGAAGACCTTTGTCTGTCTCTTGTACAAAGCCTTCTTCATTTATATAAAGAAAATTTTCCTTTTAATGCCTTCTCACTTTTTATCCTTAAACATGTTTTGTGACTTTTAAATCTTTAGCACAATTTTATGCTTCGAACGGTGCGTTCAAGATTTTGGTTTTGGGTTGATTCATCGAAGTCACAATAGTCAAGTTCGAACTTGTAGCCCAGACCCCTTAAGGTTTGTGTCGAGTAATGATGAGTCCTCGAGCCATAGTCAAGTCAGATTTATTTGGGTTCGAAATAGTGGAACCCTTAAGTTCGAATTGAGTGGGCTCAAACTCTGAGTGTGTTGGCCTTGGGATCTTTAAATTAGGTTGATATGTCCTCTAAAGGATGGCTAGTTTTTCCCTATTTTGGCTTAAAGACGTAGTAAAAATTTCTTTATGCCTTAGCATGTAATTTTTACCCATTGGGTTTTTTGAGGGTTCAATGTCGATCATAACCCCTTTGCTCTTTGTGCCTTAGCATGTTTGTGTTAGGATAATTTGATACCTCTTAAGGTTTTTCGAGGGCTGATTTTATCTAAGCCTTTTTTATTATTTTGCTGAGGGTAGCCTTTTTTAACCATTTTTTTTAAAGAATTCGAAGGCCTGTTTTTATCGCGGGATTCGGACGTCTCCGAGTCGCATTAGTTTGGCCGTAGCCTTTGGGTATGCCTCTTAGGCTTAATTCCCAATAACACTTCGAACTTGTTCGAAGCGTTAGTCCCCGAGAATGATGGTCTTGGCCTTTAAATCGAGGGGTGCCTTTTTGAGTTCTTTAGATAGTTCGAACATGTCGATTGTCGATGGCAGTCCCCGAGTGTTTGAGGTGTATTTACACTTGGCCCTTGAGCCTCTTATCGTTCTAGGTGTAATTGTACTTGACCCTTGAGACATTTCTCACAAAATCATACATGGAGCTTGTATAGTAGAAAGTATTCTTTGAGACACAAGATATTTGAAAAGGAAAAAATGCTTATTTGAATAATTTATACATGTGTACATGTTTTTCCATTGGGGATTGACTAATCTATATGGACACTGTTCATTTGACCGTTTGGCCCATTACAATGTTTCCCTATCAATACCTTTTGACACGAAGTACTTTCCTAAAAAATATAACATCCGAGGGTGATGCCCCCCAGTATTCGAGTTTGATTGTAAAGAAGCCTTGGATACTGTTTAATTGTCCCCAGGTAGCACATAATTGTTGCCTCGTTAAAAACCTCGTCGGAAAAACCCATTTGGGACAAAAACCGATCTAAGGAAAAAGAGTGCAACGCGTGCTTTAAAACCTGAGGTCTCGATGTCTTTGGATCACCTGCAATAAGTTAGTATCGAATATATAAATGAAAAAAAGGATAAAGTCATACCTTAGCAATAATATCGTTTGAGAAGTGATATGTTCCAATTATTTGGCAGTTGTTCGTCGTCCATCGTGCCAAGCTTATAAGATCCCTTTCCGACGATGTCGAGGACTTGGTTGGACCTTCCCAATTCGGGCCGAGCTTCCCTTCATTAGGATCTCGAGTGTTGATGGTGACTTTCCTAAGGACTAAGTCCTCGACTCTGAAGTGGTGAAGGTTGGTTCTCCTATTATAGTATCTCTCGATTCGTTGCTTTTGTGCTTCCATTCGAACGAGTGCTGCTTCTCGTTTGTCATCCAATAATTAGAGGCTAGTATTCATAGCCTCGTGATTTGATTCTTTTGTTGTATGTCGAAACCTGGCACTGGGTTTCCCGACTTCGACTAGAATCAGGGCTTCAGATCCATATACTTAGGAGAACGGGGTTGCCCCCGTACTGGATTTCGATGTCATTCGATATGCCCAAAGGACTTCGGTTAGAATTTCTCTCAATTTCCCCTTAGCGTCGTTCAACCTTTTCTTCGGGTTTTAAATGATAGTCTTGTTCGTCGATTCGGCCTGTCCATTCCCACTAGGATGACATGACGTTGATAATATCCTTTTTATTTTATGGTCTTCGAAGAATTTCGTCACTTTGCTGCTGATAAATAGTTTTCCATTGTAGCACATTATTTCGGCGGGTATCCCAAATCGAACACGATGTGATCCCAGATGAATTCTATAACCTCTTTATCTCTGACTTTCTCGAAAGCATGTGCTTCAGCCCATTTAGAGAAATAGTCAGTCATAAATAAAATGGACTTAGCTTTACCTGGGGTCGATGGCAGAGGGACAACGATATCCATCTCCCTTTCATAAATGGCCATGGGGATAGTACCGAAAGAAGTAGTTCTCCGGTCTAGTGGATCATCGGTGCGAACGTTTGAAATTTATCACATTTTCGAACAAACTCCTTAGTGTCTTTTTCCATGTTATCCCAGTAGTATCCTACCCTAATGAGTTTGCGAATTAGTGATTCGGCATCGGAGTGGTTCCCACAAGTGCCTTCATGGACCTCTAGTAGAACATAATCGGTGTCACCTGGTCCTAAACATACTGCTAATGGTTCGTCGAATTTTCTTCTGTATAATGTTCCATCTTCAGCCAATGTGAATCGAGCAGCTTTGGTTCGTAGGGCCATCGACTCTTTAGGGTCCTATGGGAGCTTTCCGTTCTTCAAGTATTCTATATATTTATTCCTCAAATCCTAGGTTAAGCTTGTAGAGTTTATCTCGGTGTAACCTTCCCCGATCACGGATCTCGAGAGTTGAATGACAGTCCCCGAGCTGATCGCGTCCTCCTCGATCGATGACCCCAAATTTGCAAGCACATCGACTTCACTGTTTTGTTCTCGAGGTACATGATGTAAGGTCCATTCCTTAAAATGGTGCAAAGTTACATGCAGCTTGTCCAAATACTTTTGCATTCTATCCTCTCGAACTTCGAAGGTTAGTTTACTTGGTTCACCACCAGCAAAGAGTCACACTTGGCTTCAATGACTTCCGCTCCCAAGATTTAGCTAGTTCGAGACCTGCAATCATGGCCTCGTACTCAGCTTCATTGTTAGTCAACTTAGAAGTCTTGATGGATTGCCTAATAGTGTTACACGTGGGCGGCCTTCAAAATGATTCCTAACCCAGACCCCTTCACATTTGAAGCACCATTTTTGAAAAGGGTCCACACCCCCGATGATGTACCTGATTTTAACAAGAGTTCCTTTTCAACTTATGGTACGAGGTTTTGCGTGAAATCGGCCACAAGTCCGCTAAAATATGAGACTTGATGGCCGTTCAGGGTTGATGTTCGCTATCGTACATGGCCCATTTGGCCAATCGGCCCAATAGTTCGGGCTTGTGGAAAACATTACGAAGTGGGTAAAAGGTTAATACACATATGGGGTGACATAGAAAGTAAGGTTTTAGCTTCCTAGAGGCGCTTATTGGTGCGAGTGCCAATTTCTCTAAGTGTGGATATCTAGTTTCTGCTTCTCCTAAGGTTCGACTTACATAATAAATAGGAAATTGCGTACCTTGATCTTCTCAAACTAGGACACCACTTATCGCGTTTTCCGATACTGCTAGGTATAAGTAGAGTTTTTCATCTGCCTTTGGAGTGTGAAGCACTGGCGGGCTCGATAGGTATCACTTCAATTCCTCTAACGCCTGTTGGCGTTCCAGGGTCCAGGCGAAATCGCTCTTTTTTTTGGTAGAGAGAAAATTTTGTGACTTCAGTCTAACGATCTCGAGATAAATCGGCCTAAGGCAGCTATCCTTCTAGTCAACCTTTGCATGGCTTTTACTGTCCACAACGGTGATGTCTTCGATGGTCTTGATTTTATCGGGGTTGATCTCAATCCCCCAATTCGACACCATGAAGCCAAGGAACTTGCCTGAACCAACCTTGAAAGCACATTTCTCGGGGTTGAGCTTCATGTTGTATTTCCTTAGTATCTCGAATGTTTCCTGTAAATGTGCCAAATGGTCCTCTGCGCGCAAGGACTTAACTAGCATATCATCAATATATACTTGTTCGTCAAACATTTTATTTACTAGGCGTTTATAGGTAGATCCTGCATCTTTTAGCCCGAAGGGCATTACGTTATAACAATAAGTTCCATACTTGGTGATAAATGAATTCTTTTCTTGGTCTTTCGGGTTCATTTGATTTGATTGTACCCGAAATAGGCATCGAGAAAAGTAAGGATCTCGTGGTCGGTCGTGGCATCGATTATGTGATCGATGTTAGGCAGTGGAAAATAATATTTGGGGCATGCCTTGTTTAAATACTTATAATCTACACACATTCTAAGTTTGTTCCCATTTTTTGGGACTACGACTACATTGTCTAACCATTCGGGATATTTTACCTCCTGAATGGACCCTATTTTGAGAAGTTTAGCTACCTCGTCCTTTATGAATGCTTGCTTTACCTCGGACGAGGATCTTCTCTTTTGTTTCACCGGTATGAACTTAGGGTCCGGGCTTAGTCGATGCGTTGTTACCTCCGGTGGGATCCTTGTCATGTCTAAGTGGGACCAAACAAAACAATCTATGTTATCAATAAGAAATTGAATAAGCTTTTTCTTGAGTTTGGGGGTGAACCCCGTTCCCAGGTATACCTTCCTCTCGGGATCTCTTCGACTGTTAATTTTGTGGCGTCAGAATCTTCGGGAACAACAAAAGTTCGAGGGGTCAAAAAATCTTCCTCTTCTTCTTTCATTTCCTGCTTCCCCTGTTCGGTCGAGGCTGGTGAAGGTGATTGCTATTTGGATTTCTGTTTAATTTTGATGCCCGACCTTTCCAAGGTTAATAGTACCGATATCGATGTTACCTCATCGACTATGAACACTTCTTTTGCAGCATGCTGCTCCCCGTATACTATTTTTACACCATCTGACGTCGGGAATTTCATCATTTGGTAGAGAGTTGAGGGGGCTTCCTTCATGTTGTGGATCCAAGGCCTTCCGAGTAGGGCATTGTACCTCATGTCGCCCTCGATTACGTGGAATCTGGTATCTCTAATGGTTCCAACCACGTTCACCGTAAGATAATCTCTCCTTAAGTTGTTTCACTAGCCATATTGAAGCCATTTAAGATCCGAGCTACGGGCACGATTTGATCTCGTAGGCCGAGTTTCTCCATGATCCTCGATCGGATGATATTTTTCGAGCTACCTGGATCCACTAAAACACGCTTAACTTGAACTTTATTTAATAAGATAGAAATTACGAGAGCGTCATTGTGGGGCTGAGAAATTCCTTCTGCTTCATCGTCGTTGAATGATAAGGTGCCTTCTGCCACATAATCTCGGGTTCGTTTTTCCCTAGTGATTGATACCTTAGTGCGTTTGAATATGGGTCCCTGTGGAATGTCGACCCCACCGATGATCATATGAATGACATGATGCGGTTCCTCCTATTCATTTTTTCCTGTTAGAGTCCCTTTCTCTGAAATGATTCTTGGCTCGATCGCTGAGGAACTCTCGAAGGTGGCCATCGTTGAATAGACGAGCTACCTCTTCCCTTAATTGCCTGCAATCCTCGGTCATGTGACCATGTGTTCCATGATACTTGCACATCAAATTGGGTTTCTTTGGGAAGGATCGGTCTGTATGGGTCTGGGACATCTAGTATCTTTGATCATTCTGATTAGCGTTACAATGACTGATGCATGGATGCTAAAATTATATTCCGATAATCGAGGTGCCTTTGTGGGATCGGCATACTTGTCAAAACCACTTTTGCTCATAAGTCCCCGAGAATTCTGTCCTCGATAACTTCTTCGATCATTTCGGGCGGAATTGCGTCCTGGACCATTGTTCCTTCGATTTGCGGTGTACGATTGATATTGGTCTTTGTTCGACCTTGGCTCCTTGTCGATGTCCCTCTGATTTTTCGTTGCCGATCTGTTTAGATGTACTGAACTGGAAGGGGCTCCTAGTTGGTCATCCTAGACCCTGATCTTTGATTGATATCGATTGTGCACATCTGCCCAAGTTACAGCTGGATACTCGATCAAATTTTTCTTCAACTGACGTGATGCTATCGAACTCGTTCATTCAACCCTTGGGTGAAATCTTGAACGGCCCAATCATCTGTGATCGGTAGAAAATTCATGTGTTTCATTTGGAATCGGGACACGAACTCCCTCAGCATTTCATTATCCCTCTGTCTTAGCTTGAAAAGGTCTGATTTCCTTGTCGCGACCTTTATGGCCTCGGTGTGCGCCTTTTCGAAAGAGTCTGCTAACATGGAAAACGAATTGATAGAATTTTGTGGTAGGTGTTGGTACCAGATCATTGCTCCCTTCGACAGGGTCTCTCCAAACTTTTTCAATAACACAGATTCGATCTCATCATCTTCCAAATCATTACCATTGATAGCGCATGTGTAGGAGGTAACATGCTCGTTGGGGTCGGTGGTCCCGTTATATTTAGGTATGTCCGGCATACGAAATATCTTTGGAATGGGTTTCGGAGCCGCACTTAGAGGAAACGACTTTAGTACAAACTTTTTCGAATCCATCCCTTTCAAGATTGGCGGTGCCCCTGGTATCTGATCAACTCGGGAGTTGTATGTTTCCACCTTTTTATCATTGGCTTCGATTTTCTTCTCTCCCGATTCAATTCTCTTGGTGAGCTCTTCGAGCATTTTCATTATCGCATCAGTCCCCGACGTTACCATTCGACCTTTCCGGCACTGGCTCGGTACGACGAGTAATTTCCGGCTCGGCCCAGTGCTGATTTTGTAATTGAGAAATAGCGGCTTGCTGAGCCTGAAGCATTTCGAATATCACTTGGAGACTGACTCCTCAGTCTCCTCTGCCCTGTGTTCCTTGGCCACGTGATCGGCCTTCTCTGCATACACTCCCTTCGAGGTCTGCGTCTAGGTCCGCATTCAAAGCAACGTGTGAAATGACCGACTGGATTGGCAATCGGTGCTCCTCCGAGATTAGCTTGTGGCACCTCGACTCCTGGAGCAATCACATTTTCGTTTTTCCCGTGGAATCCGAGGCCATTGTCACAGTGTGTGGATGCATTTTGTGAGTTTGACATGTTCTAACCTGAAAGCAAAGATACTTGAAAAGAACAAGCGTAAAATAGTGTGTTTTACCAGAATCAATACTGAACAATCACTATCATCCTTAGTTCCACGGTGGGCGCCAAACTATTTACCTTAAAAATCGAGTAACAATTAAACATATATTGTGGTTTTATGGATATGTGATTTAATCCAATACTAATTGATAAACAAAGAATTAAACAGATAAATTAGACAATAATATAAATCAAACCAGTATGCAAGCAATGCCTCTACCTCAATTCGAGATAGTCTCGAGGTGGGATAGTAGGAACCGTAAAGAGTAATTCTGATGAACAATAAGTAAAATAGTGAGAGAATAATGAGTGTATTTAATTTTATTAGTGAATAATGATGGTCCTTACAAATGAATGAGATTCCTCTTTATATAGTAGAGGAGTTCTAAATAAGGTACACTCTCAATTATAGTAGGAAATCATATTGACAACTGATTAACCGTTGAAGATCAATTCACTCTGAAATTCACGGCACAATGCTCGACCCGTCGCGGACATCTCGCCCTTTTCGTTATTGAGCTATACTGGCGTCATTTCGGAGTTTGTCCTTTTCTGATCTCGATTATTAATGTCGACCTCGGTCTGAAATGCGATTCCGATTCCGGATTCGACGGCCTAGCCTTTTGACGTGACATCCCTCTATCGATTAAAGACTGAAATTGGGTTGCCCTCCGCATACAATATGATCCAAAATGATACCACAGATGAACATGCTTCCGAAATTTGTCATATTATCGTTATTTAGTTCAAATATCTCTTAAATAGAATAAGCATACATACAAAGAGATTTTTACATTGTTGCTCCCTTTTTAAAAACTATTCTCATAAACAATAGTAATCTTTGTTTATTCCAGAACTGGCACATTTTTTTTTACTTTTTAGCACTTTCATGTTGGAGACTCATTAACTAAGGGATCCCTCTACATAAATACACTTTTATTACATTTCTATTTCCCTCTTTCTTCCATAATTTTCTTCTTCTCTTCCATAAATAACACTTACCCAAATATATCAAAAAATCTAAAAAAAGAATATCTAAAAAATAATCTCCTCTTTAACGAGGTTGCACAATGGGAATTTTAGTATTTTTTTTCTTTTATGTTTTAAACTTTTTGCTGTACAATTTTATTTTTACTCAGAATATACCTTTAATATATTTCAAGTATATTATATTGTGTTAATTTATAATTTTATATACATATATATATATATATATATATATATATATATATATATATATATACACACACATCATAATATGTTAAATAAGCAAAATATACCATACATATTCTTTATAGATGTGTATTATACTTTATATATACCACTATTACATAACTTATCACATATACCATTTAAGTAGAAAATATATAAGCACCACCGGTCAAAGTTATAACATATTAAAATAATATGTGATTATCCAAATTTAAGCTCCAAAGAAGGAAACGAAAAGAAGAATTTTGCATATACAAAAAGAAAATAAGAAAAAAAGGCATTAGAAAAGGGAAGACAAAAAAAATGGAAGGGTCGTATCAATTATGGAAGATTTAAAATTTGAGCAAATAAATAGGAACAGTTTCTTAGAGGTTGATTATTGTCCAGCTGACTTTTAGGATCGTTTATTTGAAAGCTATTAGGATATGTAAATATTTAGGTGCCGTGGATGTAATTAACTAATGTTGCTATAATTTTGCAATTTTTTTTTAAATATTGTCTAGTTATGTTTTTTGCTCAAAAAATAAGAGTGACTGGCGATATAGTTGAGAAACCCAACATGCATCCAACTCATTGACTCCGATTAAAATATTCGTATGAAAGAGTTTGCAACTATCATTATTTAAATGCTCGAACTCTGTGATAATTTAAGGAAGATGTGATGTACGCATAACTCCGAGAGATTCTCCTACCCTTTCAAACAAAAAATTGACTCTACTTCAAAGTCGTTTGCTGCAGCAAAATAGAGTAATAACTGGAAATAGGGCCATCATCTTATCATGTATAGCTATATATATTTTTCACAATGCCGTTACTGCATTGGCCTGGAAATTTCTCTGTTTTTACCAGCCTACAGTTTGGTGAACGGTCACACATGTAATAATATTTAAATAGCTTGATACTGACAGCCCTTTATCATAAGGCCTCTTGGTCTCCTTCACATGTTCAACCCCAATTATTATATCAAAAAAGCCCTTGTAGTGACAAACATATGCAAAACTGATCGCTGCAAGCGTTAGTAACTTAATATACAAGAACTTTCTGCAACGTCCAAGTAAAACACTTGGATGCTGACTTAGATCAAGTTGAGCCATTTTTCCACAAAAATGAATATAATCATCAGAAAACACTAATATTGATTTTAAAAGAGATCATCACACAACCTTTTAATTCCATATAAAAAATAGCAAAATATACTATACAGTCAAAAGTACCACGCCCACTAATTAGTTTCATAGGTTATGCAATCATTCAGATTTCTACTGCTAAACCCTCAGTAGTCAAGTTAAAGTTGCCCCCAAGGCACTCCCAGCATCCTAACTCTTAAATAACAATTGGCAGCCCCTACCATTTCCTCCCAAGTATCACCTTGCTTCAGACAAAAGAGACACAAGTCTTAACACATAATGCTACACAAGGTTTCCCAACAATCCATCGACTAGAAAGTAATCCCACTAGTGAGAGGTCCATCATCAATTCCATATGTGCATAAAATTGGAGAAACAAAAGTATTTTTGTAACAAAATTTATTATTCAACATCTGAGCAAGCTATGCTCTCTTGTTAACATAATATTTAACTACAACACCCTGAAAGTATCCACCAAATAAGTAGTAACTTAAGGCCACTAACGGAGAACTTGGGAAGACACTAGGGCAATCTATTCAGACGAGGAGAACTTCACATAATAACAAAACAGCTGCAATCGCTTCCGGAGTTTCACCATTATTTTCGTCCATCATTTGGAGAAACCAACCAACAATTCTCAATTCCTTCAGTTAAAGAAAAACCAAGCCACAAGAACCTGAGATTTAAAAAAATAAGGTAAAACTTATTTCTCAATTTTTGAAATACACTTGCACTAGTATGAAGACTAAGAGTATTGTAATGGTATACCACATATTTAAACAAATAACTGTCACCCGTCAAGCTGCAGGTATCCTGCAAGTGAGGCAGCATGAGCAGGCGTTTGTCATGTAAACCTGTGGATAAAGAGCCCAGAATGAGAACAGAATACAATAAATATAGATCCGGAAGACGAAAAACATAAGAAGTATAAATCGGTAGTAGAAAAAATGCCCCAATAATGTCCTCCTTCAGATATATCACGATACATCAGATAAATTCATTCGACTTAACAGTAAGAGTGTTTTTTGGGGGGGCTTTCTTCTTAGGAAGGTGGGGAGGGGCAATTGTCATGGTGATGAAAAAACGTTAGAGGAAACAAAACACAAGAAATTATGATAGTAATGAGCAAAATTGTTACCTAAAATACATCACAACACATGAGAGCCCTAGATACTCCATCAACAGTCGGAGAGCATAGGGTCTGGGAGAATGCCTGCAGTACCACAAGTTTTGCTCAGAGATTTGCAAAACACTAACTATAGATGGAAAATTTTAGCTGTAAACTAAAAAAGAAAATTTTGAATGTAACTTCCAACCTTAATCAGTGCTTATTAAACAGCTTCAACCTACAACAAGCTCACTGATCAAACTTCATCTCTGTATATCTGCAAAGAACAATAGATGAAATGGTTAATTAAACAAAAAAAATCATGTAATTAAGCAAAAAGGGAAGGCTGGAAATAGAGCCTCATTTAGAAATGTTGAATATAAGCTTGCCTGCGAGGATTCTTCTGACGCTGACCTAAGTCGTCATTTGAGAGCTCTGAGAGATGAAATGGGGCATACAAGATAAGTGATATAGGTCCACAGATATGCAGGAGCAGAGCAAATTATGCAAAAAATAGAACACAAGCACCACATATCTCACCTGATCTCTGTTGGGGATTGCATTCATTATTTGGTTTACCAGTATTGTTCTCTTTGCTGCAAAGGAAGCGATGTTAAGTTTCTTTTCCACTTTTTACAACCATAATCAAAAAATGCCTGCTACATGCATAGCTGCAATATTTTACAGAACCAAAAAGTCACTTTCTCACAGAGAAGTTGTAATAACAAATGCCGTTTATAGGTGAGAACGGATGACAAAACCACAAACCAGTAACTGTCAATGAAGACTGAATAAAGACATTGCACAAGCAGAACTCTCTCAGAGAGAGTATGCTCCTTAGACTAAACTTACAATAAATATCCATAAATAGCCAAAACAGCAAAATGAATCCCTCAAACTTTTGGTTGCAATTGTACAGGCTTTACCATTTGCTTTTCGAGCTAAGCAACCAGGACAAGTTTTTCTTCAAGAGAAAAATATGGGTCACATTTGTCTTGACACTCCGTCATGCTATCAGAGTTCACACGTCATGAGTAAGTCGTCGCAGAACAGAAAATAGTGACATCTCCATTAAGCAAAACAAGGCAAGAGTATAATGAATATGCAAAAGGAATGAAAGAAACATGTGGAACAAGTATGATACACACAAGCCAGCACGAAGAAGATTACTAATGAAAAGGGAATATCCTGAAATGGAGGTGAGAATACTGACCTTGGAGCAGCAGTGAGAGAAGATATTTGCCCAGATGGGCGAGCATTATAAGCACCATCAACAGAAAAATACGGCGAACAGTATGTTGCACCTAATGCTCCAGCAGCCCCAGCTAAAACTGGTAACCTGACAATTGAAAACCAACATCATTTAAAAAATAACCCAATATAGGAAAACCAGTGTATCAATATTTATGATTATATGAACTGAGGTAACATAATATACAACGATTCAGATGGAAAATATGGTTTCACTCCATAGACGTGCCATTCATCCCATCCACAACTGGGTAAATGATGGAAAATGGCCAAGTAATAAAATCTCCATACAGCACGTGGAAGTTACACTCATCTTTCCCTGGTCGCATTAGCATAAAAGCTTACCATGTCATCTCAGAATTCCCCATACCACCACCAACATATCCAGGAAAGGCCATGCCAACAGCAGGAACTCCAATGCCACCACGGTGCTGTCCCCCGAATTGCATGACTGCAAATTCACAAGAGAGGAAAACTAAGTGTCACTGGGAAGCTGGAGGTAAAAAAATGATTTTCCTTTAGGAATATGCACCAATATAATTAGCATAATGTACCAATAACAAACCAACATTCTTGATAAATATCACATGGCTCAATATAACTACAGCAGAATCTTGCACCAATATAATGACCATAATCTATAAATAATAGACCAACATTCTTGATAAATATTCACATATGGCTCAATTAAGCTATAGCATAACCTATATCTATGCTAACAGATCGGAAACAGTCTCTCTGCCCTTCTAGGGTACGGGCCTACCTCCCCAGACCCCACTTGTAGGATTTCACTGGGTTGTTGTTGTTGTATATCTATGCTAATAGAAAAGTGGGATACCACTAAATAAAAAGTTGAATGACCAAATGCCCATCAAAAGTCGATGAACGTTTATGCCCCTTAAGAACTAAATTATTCATTCAACATTTAATGTAAAAAAATATAAACTATAAACTATAAAGTTTGTCTTTGAATTTAAAAGTTTGTCTTGAAACTTCAAAGAATTTAAAATGACATGTTTATGTGAAGTCTTAATATTTTCCAGAGTTAACCTTTTTAAATTCAAAAAATGTTTTATCATATTTTCCGTGACTTATCAAAATACTGAATATTACTATAAAATTCTAAATATTACAATATTACCCAAAAGAAATTCACATTTGGAATATAATGAATTATTTGAAGAATATAAAAGTCGATGAACATTTCAGAGTTAATTTAGTCTATCAACATTTCACCTAAAGTAATAGACCAAATAATTCCCAATGTTAAACTACATTTGTCACAACATGTATTCTCACACGAACACTTATATGTTGCACTAGCAAGAGCTAGGGATATCAATGTCAACAAGAAAAGTTCTGGCCATCATAGAGCAACCAAAGTTATGAAAGTAAAAATACACCAAAAACATCATCCTCTCTGCAGGTTCAGATAATATCCAATCATTTTGGTTCAAGCATTGTAATGTAATAACATTGACTTTAGATGCTGCATTGTTTCCCCGGCGATGACTTTATAATGAATCTTTTTACTTGTATATAATAATTTTCCTTTTCCCAAAAATAAATTGAGTGAAAGAGTACTGCACGAACCATCCTACTGAACCATTCCAAGGGGCACATACAGATGATGTTTATAAAGAATGTTATACGAATCATACTAATTATAAAAGGTCTTACCTGGCAAAAAGGTTGGTGTTGCAGGAAAGTTCTGATCGCCACTACCAACACTTCCAGGTGCACCCATAACCTGAGCTCCGCCATGCAGAACTGATCCCCTTCCAGTGCTCTGAAGAGTACCTTTTCCTTTTGCAACCATAGAACTCTTTGATTTACTTGAATCCAAAGAAGATTCAATCTCTCTAGTTTCAGAGATAGACTGTCCAGTTTTTGGGGGAGAAGAACCTTGAGATCCAGTACCAGATCGCTGAGCAAACTGCTGACCAGCAACCTGGAAAGAAGGTTGTCCTCGACTTTGAACAGGATTTCTATGAGTAGAGGAGAGGTTTGTCGGCTGAGAAACTCGGTTGAATTGGTTATTTATTACAGGAGATTGGTAGTTTACAAGTGGCATTGCATTAAATCCTCTTCCTTGGCCTCTCAATGGCTGAGATTGAGTAGGATTTATTGTTGAGGAGCCAGGAGGCAACTGCAAACCAGATGATGGTTTCGCAGCTACTGCAGTAATAGGATCAGCAATACTAAGCTTGTCAAGGCTAATAGAATCACCAACATTCTTCCCTCGCAGCACTACAGTTGATCGTGCAGCAGCAGAACTATCTCCTAAAACAGAAGGCTGAGCACTGTGGCTACTTGTCCCGGTTTGCAACTCTCTCTTGTCCATTGTAGTGATTCCCTTAGTGGAGGAACTAGAGGGGTAAAATGGAGGAGAAGCGGAATTCAAGCTTGACACAAAGCTTAGCTTAGCAGCTGCCACTGCATCATTTTCTACATTTGATACAGGAGTAGATGCTTTGGCTGTGCTGTGATGTGAAAGTTTCTCAGCTGACAGACCAGATCTGGAAATTGCAATTTGATGAAGAATATTAAGAAGAATCCTTGCGGATGAGGAAAAGGAGAAAATCAACTGAATTGACACTCACTGTTTGTTTGGTGGAGGTGGTGCACCAACGTTGTCCTTAAATGAGGGTCGATACCTTCTAGGACCCCTGCCTCTCATACCCTTTGAAGCATTATTTTGAATCTTCTGGATATTATTGTTGCCCTGAATGTTGTCATTGATGTCAGCTTTGGGTCTTCGTGCTCGCACAGTTCCACGTTCAGGCCCTCGCCCTCTACCTCGACCACGATAACGACCCCTTGAAGCCCTCCTACCCTGAGGATTTTGATAGAATAATATTGATATAGCAACACAAGTTATGCAAAAAACTAGGAAAAAAGATAAGCAAAAACGAAGAAGCATGTGGCTATAAGCATTCACCTCTTCATAATTCTTCTCCTCCACGGTCAATTCTTCGAACTTGTCATGTCCCCATTTCCGATCATCTTTTGATTCCCATAACTTTCTTCCACCAAAAGTTCGCCTAGCAAAACAATTATACAACAATATCAAAATGTGCTCATTATTAATAGAAGAGCATTTGTAACATGTCAGGGTTGAGCATTTAAGAGTGAGATAACAGTAAGACCCATAAAGTGGTACATAGAAGCAACTTGAAAAGCAGTTTATGTTGTTCAGCACATTACCAGCACTGTCCGCAACGTCAATACTTAGAAGGGTCAAAAAGTATGCCTATCCTGACATCCTCTTACGACTTACAGTTTGATAAAAATCTACGACTTTGAGAGGAAAGAAAGAAATGCAGATTGAACTCACATACGAGTGATCATGCATACCAGTATCCAATCACTTCCACCAAACGCTATCAAAACTCATGCTTTGCAGCAGCATCACTTAGAAGAAACATTCCGCTTTACAAAACTTAGTTATGATCCCAACTTTCATTGCACTTATAATTTCCAATTCTTTAGAAATTTATATTTAGAATTAACAATGAAAAACACAATCGCTAACCAATAAATTAAGTGCTTCTGCAGAAACATTAAAGATCGCAAACATGAAATTTGATATCTCATTTGCACTTGAAGAACGGTACAGGTTGTGAGGCGATGTTTCCGAACAAACCAAGCATCCATATAAAGAGGTTGCAATGCAGCTAACAAAAAAATATTAGACAAATGCAAGAAAAACAATTAAAGCAGAGAAAGCATGATGTAGGTGTTTATTCTATGGTCAAGGGTCCATGCAATTTTATCCCTAGTCTTCAATCGCTGCCTGATCATTTTGGTGTTCTAGAAAAATACACAGGTCAACAATGACATATATTCAGAATATCATTCTCACTTAGGGAACAGCTATATACCTGGATTCAGGAACAAAACCTACACGATTTGTGTAAAGTGTAAATATCCAGTGCCGGTACTTCTAGTTTTCTGCTGATTTTTTGAAGAATCCACCCAAAGCACCCATACCCATGTCACACCTATTTGATATGGGTAAACTAAGGATCCAAACTGAGAGGTTCCCATTAAACAAAGTCACGGGAAAAAAAATATCAGATAAGCAAAATTACAACGAGGGATAGCGTGACTTTGGGTATTTCACCCTTCTAAGTTGAATGGTCTAATTTGTCTGAATATCCGGAAGATACTGGAAGAGGACTTACACTCAACTTTACCCCGATCTTCACTTTTTAAGGAAAATAAAATTTATTAAGCTTTTGAAATCTTCCACGCTTCATTGCACAAAAGAAATAGAGCATCTAATATTTATTAAGGGGGAGTTGATGGAAGTCATTGAATAATTCCACGCGAATGGTGTTTTCGAGAGAAGTATCAATGCTTCTTTTATTTCTATTGTGCCTAAGAAAGAAGGTGCATCTTGTACCAGAGACTAGAGGCCTATTAGTCTCATGGGGAGCATTTACAAGATTATTTCTAAAGTGCTCTCCAAGAGACTCAAGAAGGTTATGACGTGTTTTTTTCGCTCCCCCAGAATACGTTTGTGGAAGGAAGGTACGTTTGTGGAAGGAAGGCAGATTTGTGGAAGGAAGGCAGATCCAGAACGCTGCTTTGGTGGCAAATGAACTTGTAGACTCCAGGAGGTAAAATAGAGAACCCGACTTACTGTGCAAGTTGGACCTTAAGAAGGTTTTTGACCATGTCAATTGGGAATTCCTGGATTTCATTATGATGCGGACGGGGTTTGGGGTAAGATGGAGGGGATGGATCAAGTTCTACATTTCTACAGTCAGATTCTTTGTCTTCGTTAATGGAAGCCCGTGTGGTTTCTTTGGCAGCTTCAGGGTTCTCAGGCAAGGTGACCCCTATCCCCATGCTATTCATTCTAGTGATGACAACAACAACAACAACTACCCAATAAAGTCCCACAAAGTGAGGTCTGGGGAGGGTGATGCGTACGCAGACCTTACCCCTACCCCGATAGGGCAGAGAGGTTGTTTCCAATGGACCCTCGGCTCAGGAAGACAGAAATAAAAACAAAAACAAAACAAGAAAAGACAATTCATTAGTAAACTCCAGCAGAAATATTTAAAACCAGTAGCATAAGCATAAAAACGCATAAGATAAATGACATGCAATAGCAACGGCCAGAATCTAAGGCTCGGGGCTAAGATAAATAGCAAGGATAGCATGCGCTCAACAAAAACCGCAAGCCCTCTAAGATCATCCCCATCCTAACCCGCCCCACCCCGGGAATGAAGTATGAAAAGCTCGATTTTCCTATCAAGGGTCATGTCCTCG
This sequence comes from Nicotiana undulata, assembly GCA_005239495.1. Taxonomy (NCBI): domain Eukaryota; kingdom Viridiplantae; phylum Streptophyta; class Magnoliopsida; order Solanales; family Solanaceae; genus Nicotiana; species Nicotiana undulata. Next base: position 98,040 of record ML255041.1, read on the forward strand.
GAAATCTGCAGTCTCGCCATGTCCTGCCTAATCACCTCTCCCCAATAATTCTTCGGTCGGCCTCTACCTCTTCTCGCACCCACCGTCGCCAACCGCTCACCTCCTCACCTGGGCATCTAGGCTCCTCCTCCGCACATGCCCGAACCATCTGAGCCTCGCTTCCCACATCTTATCATCCACCGGGGCCACGCCCACCTTCTCCTGAATATCTTCATTCCTAATCCTATCCATCCTAGAGAGCCCGCACATCCACCTAAGCATTCTCATCTCCGCTACCTTCATATCCTCTGAATATGAGAGTTCTTGCCCGGCCAACACTCAGCCCCATACAACATGGCCGGTCTAACCATAGCTGTATAAAACTTACCTTTAAGTTTCGGTGGCACTTTCTTGTCACACAAGACTCCAGATGCAAGCCTCCACTTCATCCAGCCCGCCCCTATACGATGAGTGACGTCCTACGAGATCAGGTACCAATTGAGGGGGGAAGATGTTGCGGCTAGAACCATTTCTGTCAACATATTCAAAAATCTCATAAGTGTCAACTGAAATAGCGGAGGACACGTATAGCTTGACAAGAAGAAAATATTATTCTGCGGAGGGATGTTCATACGGTGGGAAGAATGCTCTGCACGTGTGAATAAAACCAAGAAGTGCCAGGGACTGAAGATGCATCTGATGAATTTTATACAATAACGAGTGATGCTCTTGATTTAGAATAATTGGTAGAATGGAATGCAACATGCGTGGTCGATGAAATATTTCAACCATCGGAACAATGGACACTAGGGAAGTTATGGGTGACATCAAACGGGACTAAGTTGTGGGATATGCAAATTAATGGCCCAGAAGGACCAAAGATGCATAGAAGATAGTGAACAACCAATGAAGAAACTCTGGCAGACAAATAGAGAGAAAAGAACAAGTAATGATTCAATCTACATGCTACCCGTAGTCTTAAGCCAGAAAAGAAAAGCAGCAGCTATTAGCATTACCAGTACAATTATTGAGACAATATCTTAGATATACAGGATAAAGTAGCTAATGCATAATTAGCATAAAACAATAGAATCTTTTAGCTGTAAAATGACCAAATTCAGCGAATTCACAACAATCAAGGTTTAAAACTGATTTTATTTTAATAACATTTAAGTCCTCAAGCACCAATTTTATAGACTCAAAATACGCCAAACCATCTGACATCTAATCTTCAAAAAGAAATACAATTCCATATTACTACTCCCTGTAATCCATTTTATGTGGCAGAAAACTCGTTAATATTAAAACATTTCATTTTACCCTTAACAAGACGCTCTTACAGCCACAAAAATGCCATAGCATTTTAAGATAGCGATACAATTGTAGCAAAAGCCTTTCTTGAACAACGTGGCCAATCAAACACCTCCATATAAAATAAAATGGAGGGAGTATTTAAAAAGCACACTCTAAACATTAAGCAGTAATTCAAGTCAGAAAAAATAAACCAAAAGCTTCCAGAAACTACTTTCATAGCTAGAGATACCGGGCTCGAAACATTCTCTTTTTTTGACCCAATCTGATCTAAACACTTCCATCCTACCTTTATCAAATTAGAGAAGTTCATGGAGATGCAACTTCACCAATCAGGTGTTAATGGAACCTGACATTGTAGAAAAATTCAGAAAATGTGTTCTCCCCACTACCAAAAAAGCAGTATGGACAAAAACCTTTGACCATTGTGCAGACATTTGATAAGACAAGGCTTTCTTGGTTCTTTTCCATGCATTCTTTCATTCAATTAACTCATGAGAGACAACTAATGGTAAAGATCCTCAATCTCCACCCATAAGAGCCGAGGTCCAAGTAACCAAGTATAAAATGTTTAAAAGGCCACCGTCGAGCTTTTAGTTAGGGCAGTTTAGCAACTGGGATTTACTAAATTAAAAAAAAAAAATCGAAAAAAAGATTGCATTAAGAAAAGGTTCTTCCACTCAATAAATTAGAGTTAAAAGTATGATCAACCTTCTCTTCTAGATCTATAAGTTATCCAGCTCCCTAATGAACAGATTGTTTAAGCTATATGCCTCATCAATCAATTTGTATTTCTTGGATGCATATCAAGAACATTGTATAGGATTACTATGTGACTTAAGAAACAGTACCATGTGAATTTCCGACATTATTTATTACTAGGTTCCTTGATTTTTACTTCTGCAAGAGTTTTTTCAAGGGAACAGATCTAAACCTCATAGCAGTTCATGGATAACTTATCATGCTAGAGCACAAAGGCCATTTGACACTTCGAGTTATACTGAGTGGATAACTTATCATGCTAGAGCACAAAGGCATCATAACAAACCATGTGATACTTGCATGTGCCATTTGACACTTCGAGTTATACTGAGTGGACCATCATCTGTGTGGATCATATTTCCCTATGGGTTCGATCATTTTATCCAATTCACTTTTTGGTGCACTCATATAGCCCCTATTCGTATAGAAGATTGGGCGTCTTTTGTAGAGAATCATGTTTTGATGTAAATTCTCTACTTTTTGGTATACTTATTGTATACGGGAGTTCTCTCCCTTTTGATTAATACAATTTACCTTATCAAAAAAAATCGTTGGAATCCCCAAAACGATCCACAAATGTACCCTGTTACTGAGAGCTTTAAGCCACCTTGAAAGAGGGAAGGTGGCATCATATAGGCTGGTATAGTACACCATGATCAAGAATCATTTTAAGGCGTATTAACCAGAAATCCTAAAAGAATCAACAAAGACCTCAATCTTCAAATCCACCGACCAGTAACTGAGAGAGAGGAAGAGAGATCTTCATTCCCATTACTAGTAACTACATATAAGCTTCCTGCTACTTCTTTTTCTGAACATGCAAAGCTTGACATGCTTGAGTTTTTTTAAAAATGCAAAGCAAGTGATCAAGAAATTCCTAATTAGCAAGTTGTTCTGCAATTTTTCTATCATATAGCAGCTAACTAAAGATCCCTTCAATTCAATCCTTCTCAATTGCACAGGTAATTCTGTTGGAAACCAATTACACAAGAAGTTAAGAGTACTTTGTATAAGGCAAGAAGTTAAGAGTACAAAGCTAGCAACAATCTTCCACTCACGAAGTGAGGCTTCTTCTCAGTAAATGCAGATGTCTACAATATGTTTCAGGAGCTAACACAACTATCTTTATTAATTGCTTAGCAGACGAAATATTTATGAGTTTAACCTAGGCAGAATATCCAAAAGAAACCTTCATGGTCCATATAGCTTTATAATTTTGGAAGCAACCAGCTGATTATCAAAAATATTGACCAAGACACAATGCTATACACATATATAGGGTGCCAAACTAATTAATCTATCAAATCATATTCTGGTTTGGAAAGATTAGGCCTTTCTGATGGACTAAGTCATGTCTCAACAGCGGCATGTTCAATAGCTCCACTGGACTAAATATCTCTACATGTGTTCATAGTATTTGACGAGTTAAGATGGCATATAAAGTACAAAAACCTTCCATATTCCATATGGCTTTAATTTCTGAAAGCAACCAGCTGATTATAAAAAATATTTACTAAGACACGATGCTATACACATATAGAGTGCAAAACAAGTTACTCTATCAAATCAGATACTAATGCACTATCTCCGAGCATAGAGAATGGACAATACCTGTGTCGTCCACCGGCATTGTCTCGAAACCTGTCATCGTGCATGTAAAACGCTCCAGCAGTGGGCACTGCAAAGGGTTCATTCTCTTTCTTCTCCTCTTCCTCCCCCGGCAGCACATTATTCTCATTGCCATCTGCAATCCCTTGACCTGACCCTGTTCCTTCACCCACAACCACCTTCACTCCATCAGCACCCTCCGCTACAGCCTCAACATCCTCCGTAACAGTTTCCTCGTGACCATCCCCAACAAGTCCACCAGCTTCCTCGTACTCATCCTCCTCATCCTCCCCATACTCTTCATCATCGTATTCTTCTTCTTCGTCATAATCGGCAGCAGCGCCTTGTCCCTCCGATTCGCCGTCAGATTCAATCCTCCGATGGGGATTTTCTCTCTCCTCCGGTTCCCTTTCTTCCTCCTCCTCGTCATCGCTCGCCTCTCTCCTCCGCATCTTCAACGACAACTTCGCTTCTTCCGGGTCGCTCTCGTACTCCGCTTCTGCTTCTCCCGCACTCGCCATTTTTCAACTGCTAAATCTCGCAACAGTTCACACCAAACACATAAAAGAACTTTTATAAACAATAAACTAAAATTTTGAAGAATCAGGTTTTGGGGTGTGATCTGAATCTTATGTAGAGTTAGATTAGGGGCAATTGAAAACCCTAGAATTTTAGATGGTGGATTAATCCCGCTACCCACCCAACCCCAGTCGATTATTTTGTGGATATTTTTACACGTTTTCCTCAAACGGGGTGTGTCGTCAGCATATTATATGCGACCAAAATATTGTTATTTTGGACTGATTGAACGAAAACAAGTTGGGGGGAAAAAAAAAATTATATATAGCGCCCAAGTACTAGGCGTCGTTAATGTATAGCGCCCAATATAAAAGATGTCATGTCAGGTATAGCGCTACCTTCAATAATTCAAAAGTGTATAGCATCCACTGTTTGGGCGCTATATATAAAATTAAAAAAATTCGGGCTATCCATTTTCTATATAAAGAGGCTACAATTTCATTGTATTTCATTCAAAAAAAATTCAAACTCTTAATCAAAAGTTTATTCTTGTTAAATTCTCCAGCATTTTTTCATTATGTCTGAAGAGCGTAGAATGAGAGTTTCATTATATTGGGGGGGTGATGTTGTGATGGAGAATAACTCTGTGGGCTACAGTTTACCTGCTCAATGTCGTGTTAAATTGCCACTTACAATGGAGTACGATAAATTAATATCGTTGTTATGCAAAAAAATGAGTGTGCGGAAACGTTCTGTGATACTTAAAGTAACCGGAAGATATCCGTATTTCGTCACTCCGCAAGGGGTTACTTTTTACTCGGAGTTTAACATCGACGATGATGAAACTTTGAGTGATTTTCTGAGGACTCCGGATGAATGCCGGGAATTTCTTATAATCACAATGTTGGAGATGTACGTGAAGGTCGAAGACGCTCCAAAAAATGAGGATGTGCGTAGTAGAGATACCCCCCGTCATCGGGTGGTTATTCTGGATCAGTTTTTGCCGGACAGGTTCCGGATGGAAGACTTTTCCTTGATTTAAACATATCACCGCTGGCGAATGAGCAGGGAGAAAATAATTTCTATCCTGCTTTCCAACATTCACAGGACGAGTGGTAAACTTCAATTTTAATTTGTGTTAATTATGTATATTTTTGGTGTATTGAATTTGTATTAACGCTCATATATTTAATAGGGGGTACCGGCCGGATATGAATTTTACAAGTGGCCCATCCGGTAGTCATCACCTAAGTAAAAACGTCCATCATGGGATTTCATCACATTACGACTTGTAAGTCAAGCGATATAGCTATATGAAAAGTATTTATTAATTTCAGTAGCTTATATTTTTGTTGGTTGTGCAGTGAAAACAAGCAAGTTGAACCACCTGTACTCACTCAGTTGTCCGAAAATAACGTATTACATCGGGATCTAGCTGATGCACAGAGTGAGGAACATAACAATGATTACGACAACAATGCCGATAAATCCGATGAGACACCCTTTCCTCGTAAGGATGGTGATGATGAGGATGAGGAGGAAGGACCTGATTTGAAGAGACCCCCCCCTAAACGAAGAGTGTATGAGTCTGAAGTGCCGTTTCATTCAAGGGAGATTCCTTACACTGATAACTTGCCAAGCGTGCCGGATGTGGAAGCTCTCACAAGGGATTTTGATGAAATCCGGGCAGCAAT
>ML255042.1:0-64209 GCA_005239495.1 Nicotiana undulata
CAGAGAATATTAAGAACACGGTATGATTCATCACATTTGACCCACGGGCATGCTTGACCATAATGTATAGGTACTCGTCACCTCACCTATACATTGGACATGAGTTACACATAGCAAATAAGACTCTATACATATTCCCTCAAGCTAAGGTTTGGCCAACCACTTACCTCGGCTCCAAAGTGCAAGTCAAGCCTCAATCACAGCCTTTCCTCTCGAATCCAACTCCGAATCGATGATATCTAGACATAATTGATTTATTAACAACAATAATCACTCAATAAACCAATTCCAAAGCTTACTTATACATTTTCTATCATTCTTCAAAAAATACTAAAATTTGACCCCGGGTCCGCACGCTCGAATCCCGAAAATTCTCGAAGGAATCACTCACCCATAGCCTAAGGATCGTAAATATGAAGTTTCCACTTGAATTCATAGCATTAAACGGACAATACGCGAATTTCTCAAGAACCCTAAATTTACTACCCAATTCTTGATTTTCCATTAATTTAGTAGGTAATCCCATTAATTATTCATGCATGAAACTAGTATTAGGAAGGAATTAACTTACCTTAACAGTAGCTAGGTCGTGGTGTGTTCTTCCCAAGCTCACAAGTCTCTAATGGGGTTTTTGGTATGAAGGGAATGAAGAAATCCCGAGTTTTTGGCATTTAAAACAGTCTGGCCTACAAGGGTTCCGCACTTGCGGCCTTGGGACCGCACCTGCGGTCCCGCACCGGCGAGAAAAAGATCGCACCTGCGGAAAATGGCAAGGGAGGCTGGGGTCGCACCTGCGGAGCTGGAAACCGCACATGCGGCTCCGCTCTTGCAGAAAAAGAACCGCACCTGCGAGGCTGGGACCGCAGGAGCGGTCCCGCACCTGCGGCTGGGCAACCGCACCTGCGGTCACACCAGCAACAGTTGCACCAGCAGCTGTTTTAGCTGGTGTTTAGCCCCGTTGGGTGCCCGGGAGGCACCTGGGCCCACCCGAGCCCCCGTACAAATATACTAACAAGTCCTAAATAATAGTACGGACTTGCTCGAGCCTTCGGGACACCCAAAACAACGCTAAATCTCTAAATCACACCCTAAAACCCCTACAACCATAACTTAAGAAACTTCAAGTTCTTGATTTCTATAAAGATGCGTCGGGCCGACCTATGCAACTCGGAATGACATCAAATTTTGCAGACAAGTCATAAATGACATAACGGAACTATTCCCGATCTCAGAATCACATTCGGACCTCGATAACATAAATTCACATTCCAAACCAAATTTCAATTGTTTGGAAATCCTTATTTCTATATAATTTTCTCAAGATTTCATTAACTCTCAATATCCCACTTTTTATCCGAAACACGTCAAATCAAGTCCGTTCCGTACTAAATTTCACAGATAACTCAAATAACATATATTGAACCTGTTCCGGGCTTCGAAACCATAATACGGTCCCGGTAACACAGGTTTCACATCGCGGTTCATTTTCACAAGCCTTTATTATTTTCAGAAAATAATTTTCTTTAAAAAAATTCATTTCTCGGACTTGGGTCCTCGGAATTCGATTACGGGCATACGCCCAAGTCCCATATTTTCTTACTAACCATCTGGGACCGTCAAATCACGGGTCCGGGTCCGTTTACCAAAAATATTGACCAATGTCAACTTTATACAATTAATTATCATAAATTCAACTCTTTATCAAGTTTCCACATAAAGGCTTCCCGGCTACGCGCCCGGGCTGCGCACGCACATCGAGAGGAGATTAACGGAGGCTTTAGGGGCCTCAGAATACAGTCATAATTAAATTTACATAGCATGACCTTTTGGGTCATCACAGTCGCAGATGCGAAAGTATGGAAGGTTGGGCCTTTAGCGCAGGTGTGAAATTTGGCCGCAACTCCGAGCCCGCAGGTGCGAGGGATGATGCGCAGGTGCGGCGCTTGGACCTCAGGTGCGGTCGCGCGGATGCTAGAAAAGGGGTCGTATGTGCGAGATGATTGGGCAGAAGGTATATAATGAACATTTCGCGAATTTATGGTTATTCTTCACAACTTCTATTCGGATTTGGATCTTTTTGGAGAGTTTTGAAGAAGGAATCAAGGGAGTTTTCATTGAGGCAAGTTACTTGAGCTTAATACTCGTGATTATGATAATTTTTTGTTGTTTAAGCATGTAATTAGTGAAGATTAGGGGTGAAATTGAGGAGATTAGGTCTTGGGAATTGGATAATTTGATTTGGGGATTTGAGGGGTCAAATGAGGTCAGATTTTGATAAATTTGGTATGGTTGGGCTCGTGGGCGAATCGGATTTCGAGACGTGGGCCCGGCGGCGGGTTTGAACCGATTTCGGGATTTTGGTGTAATTTGATAGTTTTCATGTAGAATTCATTTCTTTAGCATATATTGATGGTAATATACTTATTTTGATTAGATTCTGACATTTGGAGGCCGAGTCGAGAGGCAAGAGCATCGTGGGTTAGAGATTTGTCCGGTTTGAGGTAAGTAACGATTGTAAATCTAGTCCTCAGGGTATGAAACCCCGGATTTTGTATCATCTTATTATTTTTGAGGTGACGCACATGCTAGGTGACGGGCGTGTGGGCGTGTACTATTGGGGATCGTAACTTGGTCCGTCCCGTAGCAACTGTAGAGTTGCCTATTTTGTTTAAAATTGTATAATATCAATGTGATGTAGAAAGAATTCCTATAACTTAAGCTGAATGCCATGTTTGGGCCTTGTGTCAGTACTGTTTGGACTCTCAGGGGCATTTTATTACTATCCTCTCACTGTTTTTGATTTGAAATCTATACTTAGTCATGATTATACATGTTTACTGCATAACTCAGTTTTATTACTCAGTTTTGATGCATATACATGTTGTTTTGGGTTGAGTTCCCTATTTTTACTTAAATGCCCGAGTGGCTTGAGAGGTTTAAGATTGAGTGAGGCCGAGGGCCTGATTTGTGAGGATATTATATGGGATCGGGTTGCACGCCACATCATGTTTATTATAGGTCGAGGGCCTACGTGATTGATGTCATGATTTCGCTTGATTTAGTGTTTTGGCTGAAGGAGCCCCTCCGGAGTCTGTACACCCCCCCCCCAATGAGTGCAGGTACCTACTGAGTGCGAGTGTCGAGTGACGAGTGACTGGGAGGCATGAGTGATGGTGAGGTATGCCCGAGGGGCAGTTTATGAGTCATATTTTACCCGAGGGGCTGTCTATGACTTCATTATTTTCACTCTATTTTGCATTGAGCCTCTATTGAAACTGTTGAAAAACATCCATAAATGATTTTTACGAAAACTGGATTTTTACGAGATGGTTTGACTCAAACACTGATTTGAAAGCATGTTGTTTCCTTGAGATTTCATACTATGATCTTTATGTGTTTTACTGCTCATCACTGCTGCTCAACCTTTATTTATGGTTGTTACTTACTGAGTTAGCGTACTCACGTTATTACCTGCACCTTGTGTGCAGATCCAGGTGTTACTGGACGTTCGAGCGAGTGTTGATACATCCGTCGTGGATCTTTCTTGGAGTTAGCAAGGTAGTTGCATGGCGATCGCATCCCTTCTCTTCTTCCTCCTATCTTTCTATTGTTATTTTATTATATTTTCCAGATTGTATCGGTCTTAATTTTATCATACATGTATTGTAGATGCTCATGACTAGTGACACTCGATGTCGGGCCTTTATTTCCGCATTTTTTTCATTGTTTTGGATTTCCTACGAAAGATTTATCGTTAAATAGCTTGAAAGAAAATGTATTTGAAATGAAATATTGTGATGTTGGGTACTGAGTCGATTGGCCTAATACTGCGATAGGCGTCATCACGACTTGGCAGTTTGAGTCGCGATAGGTAAAACACTTCAATTTCATTAGCTTTCAACTTTCAAATTTTGACATAGTCCGATATCTCGGGCTAGGGACTTTCGATTTAGAGCATACGCCCAAGTCCCAAATCACGATACGAACCCACCAGGATCGTCAAAATACAAATTCGGGTCAATTTACCAAAAAAGTTGACCGAAGTCAACTCAAATTTAGTTTTAAGCAAAATTTTTTGTTTTTATCAGTTTTTAACATAAAAGCTTACCGGAAAGACGCCCGGAGTGCGCATGCAAATCGAGAAAGGTTAAAATATAACTTTTAAAGGTTTTGGATCACTGAATTAGATTTAAATCATAAGATGACATATTGGGTCATCACATTTACGCCTATAGCGTGTATTATATGTGAAAATATTTTAAAGCCTTTGTTGACAAATGTCATAATCAAAATCAAGTGGCATCTCTTCTAGAAGACATTAGAAAGATGGCAAAATGTCTTGGTAAAGTGGCAAATTCAATCATCCGCATTTTTGCCATGCTAAACAAAGCGTCATGCAAATGAGGCTATAAATAGCCACTGCCAGTCTCTCCTTTTCATTATTAGTAACTTGCAAGACAAAAAAAATACTTATATCTTCTTTCCCTCATACACATTCTTCTCCTTCTAATATCTTCTTCTATATATTTTAATTTGCATAAGATATAAGTTATTCTTTCTCTTTTAACTATCTGGGTTTATAATTTAATATTTTCTTGATTCTTGTATCCTCTAAATAAAATAGAGGTAAGCTTGTTTAATCCTGGAAAAATATTTTACACTGCTCAAATAGTTTCTTGGGACAGCACGATTCAAGCTAATTCGTGTATCCGCTTACAAATAATATTATAGCATTGTTATTGTTATTTTTCCGTGTTATTTTCCTACAATCTAAGAAACTATGACAAATAACATTGATGCTGAAAATACTACCAATACCACCAATACTGGTGCTACATCCGCTGATCCATCCCAGTTTCACTGCCATATGCCAGACCATTTCTAGATGTGTAAAATATTGAAGTTTTCGCCAATGAAAATTTCAGCGCTGGCAAGAACGTATTTTCTCGCTGCTTGATGTCCATGGTGTTGCACATGCACGGATTCATCCACAACCTAGTACATATACTGATAATAAAATGGTGGAATCATGGCAAACTATTGCAAACTATGTTGTCATACTATATTGCAAACTATTTCTAATCAACTATTTGAGGTGTATTATAGTTATAAGAAAGAAAAAGCTATTTGGAAAGTCTTAATTAAAAATTCACTGCTGAAAATGCTACAAAATAAAAATTTATAGTAAGAAAATTTTATCAGTGGAAAATGAGAGATGATAAAGAGGTGAATGTGCAAATCAACGAATATCAAAAAATTCTAGAAGACTTGCAGTCTGAGGGGATGTCTTTACCAGAAAAATTTGTTGCTTGAGTACTAATTGAGAAGCTGCCTAACTTATGGAGTGACTACAACAATAACCTAAAAGCACAAACAGAAAAATTTCACCATTGAGGAAATTGTGACCCTCATCCTAATTGACGATTCCAACAGAAAATAATCTGCCAAAGTTCGGATGACAGCTCTTAAAGCAAACTTAGTGCAAAATAGCAGCAACAAGTGCAACAGGTATGAGAGTAAGTCTCAAGGTTACAAGCCCAAAAATCCTAACCTTAAGAGAAAAAAAGCTTGTGAAAAATCAGGCCATCATGCCCCCACAATGCAGGTATAAAGCAGGAAATGACAAAGGAAAAACTAATACTCCTAAGGCTAACTTAGCCGAAGAAGGTAATATTATTGCGGTTGTCATTTTTCAATTAAACATTGTAGCACATCCAAAAGAATGGGTGGTAAACTATGGGGCTACACGACACATTTTGGTCAAATCGAGAAGCATTTTCTTCTTGTAATCTTGTAGAAGATGATAACGAAGATGTCTACCTTGAAGACTCAAGTACTGCCAAAGTCTTTGGTACGGGTAAAGTTCTGTTTAAACTCACTTGGGGAAGACTTTATCTCTTGTTGATATACTACATGTTCCTACTATGAGAGCAAACTTAATCTTTGTATTCTTGTTGGGAAGAGCCGAAGTGAAAGTGTCATTTGAATCTGATATGATCATAATGACCAAAAAAATGTGTTTGTGGGAAAGGGCTATTGTAACCAAGGACCCTTTGTACTTAATTTTTCTGATGTTATCAATGGAAATGCATCTGCTTTTGGTTATATGATTGAGTCTATTTCTTTATGGCATGCTAGACTAGGACTTGTTAATATCACGTATATAAAGAAAATACAACGCTAGGATTAATATCCGATTTAGGCTCAAATAATATTGACAAGTGTGAAATAAGTGTTGAAGTTAAAAGTACCAAAAATACTTATTTTTTTGTAAATAGAGAAACTGAATTATTATCCTTAATTCACACTGACTAGTGCTTAACTCTTGAAAATCTGGAATATTTTTCTTTTTGATGTATATTGTTTTTATTTTTTTCTTTGTAGGAAATTTGAAATGGACAAAACTTGGATACGTTCTACAGATAGATTGAGCAATGTACATTTGAAAGGAGTTGAGGATTTTCTTCAATTTGCTTTTGAGCACACAGAACTAGAAGGTAAAATTTCTTGTCCTTGTAAGAAATGCAACAATATTTTCCATAAGACTAGAGATGAAGCCAGGGGACATTTATTAATTTTTGGGATAGTCAAGGGGTACACTCATTGGCTTTATCATGGAGAATTTGCACCTAAAGAGCAAAGCACCGACAATAATGAAATAAGACAAGAGGAAGTAATAAAAAAGCAAGGTGATGATATATTTGAAATGATTTATGATGATGCTGGCCCAAATATCATGGATTATTCTAGTGGGGTTAAGCGCAAACATATTGATACTTCAAAACCTACTTCTGAATTTTCCAAATTGTTGGCGGATGTTGCAAAACAACTTTATCTTGGTTGCGAGCAATTCTCCCAGTTATCACTAGTTGTGGAACTGTTCCAAATTAAGTGTCTTTTGGGGTTGAGTGATAAAGCAACTGATAGCATAATGAACTTAATCAAGCAAGCACTTCCTTCTAGTAAAACCTTAATAGAATCATTTTATGGAGCAAAAAAATTGATTCGGAATTCAGGCCTTCTTTATGAGAAAATACATGCTTGCGAAAATGAATGTATGTTAATTTGGAAATATAATGCAAAAGCTGAATCTTGCTTGCTTTGTGGTGAGTCTAGGTGAAAATCAAGTGAAATTCAAAAAGCTAATGGGGCTACTTCAGGAAAGATTGAAAAGAAAGTTGCTCGAAAAGTTCTACGTTACTTCCCCTTGAAACCAAGATTGTAAAGTTTGTTTATGTCATCAGAAATAGCTTCAGACATGACATAACATCATAATCAGCATTTGAAATATGGGGTTCTTAGACATTCAGCTTACTCTGATGCATGGAAACATTTTGATACATCTAATCCGGGTTTTGCTAGAGACCCTTATAATGTTAGACATTGATTAGCATCTGATGGGATAAATCCTTTTGGTAATTTAAGTGTTTCTCATAGCACTTGGCCAGTGATTCTTAGTGTATATAACCTACCCCCTTGGATGTGCATTAAGCAACCATATTGCTTCCTATCTTTGTTAATACTCGGTTCTAAAGCTCCTAGAAATAACATCGATGTCTACTTAGAACCTTTGATAGATGAATTGCAAGAATTGTGGTATAATGGAGTCAATACATATGATGCTTTAAGAAAGAAGAACTTTTGTATGCGGGTTGCACTCTTATAGACTATAAATGATTTTTCAACATATATATACTTGTTTGGATGGAGCACAAAAGGAGATTTGGCTTGCCCTTCATGCAATAAAGAGACTCCATCTACTCGTCTAAAGTATGGTCGTAAGTTCTCTTACATGGATGCTCATATATTTTTATCATCTAATCATAAGTGGCGGGTAATAAACGCGACTTTAATGAGGAAGTAGAAAGAATACCTCCTCCTGAAATTCTCTCTGGTGATGATATTTTAAATTAGTTTGCTAGTTTGGAAGACATTAAATTTGGTAAGACCTAGAAGAAATAAAGACACAAAAAGGGTAAAGCCACTCATAACTGGAGGAAGAAAAGCATCTTTATTAGACTTTCTCATTACAAAATAATTTAATGCGTCACAATTTAGATGTCATGAACATTGAAAAAAATGTGTGTGACAATATTATTGAGACGTTATTAGATTTGGAAGGAAAAACAGAAGATAATCTGAATGCTCGTCGTGATTTGAAGGAAATGGGTATAAGAAGAGATTTGCATCCAACTCAAAGAGATAATACATGGTATTATCCAACAGTATGCTATATTTTATTACCATATGAGAAGTCTAAAGTATGCAAGTTTTTAGAAAATATTAAGGTTCCAGGTGATTATTCTTCGAATATATCACAATGCGTAAATGGACTGAAGAGTCAGGATTCTCATATTCTTTTGGAACAACTGCTTCCTTTTGCAATTCGCGGAGTTGTGTCGAGCAATGCTTATGCTTCTATTGATGAGCTAAGTATTTTCTTCAGAGAGTTATGTTCAAAAACAGTAAGAGTTGTTGTGTTAGCTCATCTTGCAACTCAAATCCCAATAACATTGAGCAAATTAGAAAAAATATTTCTACCAGCATTTTTTGATGTTATGGTGCACTTGGTCATTCATCTTTTAAGAGAGGCTAAGATTGCTGGACCTGTACAATACAGGTGGATGTACCCAATAGAGCGGTATACTTTTGTATTTCATAGATTTAATTTAATTTTTTGTGGTTTATTAATTTATCATGCTAAGAGTTTAACTGTTTATATTACTATAATTTAGGTTCTTGCGCAAACTCAAATATTATGTTCGTAATTGATGTCGACCTGAAGGATCTATTGTAGAAGGATATATTGTTGAAGTAAGTCTGATATTTTGATCAAGGTATTTATATGAAAGTGGGAAAGAGAATAATTCAGTGGACAAAAATTATGAAGGTTATCAGGTTGAGCCATTCAGTGGATTATCAATTTTTGAACAAAAGGGTTGCCCTTTATTAAGAGATACATCAAGAAATCTTGTAGAGCTTGAGCGAAAACAAGCTCATTTTTATGTTTTGAGAAATTGTGAAGAAGTTAAACCATTTTTACGGTATATTTCTTTATGACACTGTACGCTTTACTTGATTTTGTTAGTCTTTTCTCAATTATTATGGTTATTTAAACAGTTAGTATGAGCAGAATAATAGGAACATAAACTTCGACGATTGATTTTTCCATCAAGTAAGTTTCCATCACATTGTTAATTTTTATTTGTAATACTTCTTTAGCATCATTATTTTATTTATTTATTATTATACAGATTGTACAAATGCGTAAAAAAAAAAATCACATGTAAGTTGCAAGTTGTATTGTTTGGCTAGATGTTGGAGTCCAAAGATTCAAAGGGTATGAGATAAATAGTTTTAGATTTCATACTAAACAACTTGAAGGAAACAAGGTGAAGAAAAATAGTGGCGTTTTAGTACGAGGAATAATGAACGGTCAAAATATAAATTATTATGGTACTCTGACCGAAATAGTAGAACTTCAATATCTCGAATGTAAACGGATTATTTTATTTAAATGTGATTGGTTGGAAGTTGATCACATTAAAAAAGGAGTAAAGATAGATAAACATGACTTTGTTAGTGTCAATACTAAAAGAAAGCTAGCAACAAATGAACCATTTGTGCTTGCATCTCAAGCAGAACAAGTTTTTTATGTCAAGATAATCTTTATCCCACCATTCTACTTATTTTACTAGTGGTGTTGTCAGTGAAAAAACTTTTCAACAAATTGCTCAAGAGTTCTCGTGTATGTTTGAGGAAGATGAAGACTTCATGAACTGGAGAAGAACTGATCTTGACGTTATCAGCACTAATGTTACCTTAGATGATGATATTATTGAAGACATCGAATCGGAATCTGAAACTGATGATGAAGATTTACTACTGTAAAATATTTAGAACCCTTATATGCATATTTTTTTATCCTCGAGTAATGTTAAACTTTTACTTATTTATTTGAGAGATGATGTTTAGTTCTTTTTTATTATAAAGAATTTATGTATTACTTTATTATATTGAATTTTTTTAATTGAATATGAGTTAATATTCAATAGTGTTGGATTGAGCTGAATGATCTTTTCTACTAGGTGTTATGTTGATGGATTCTCAGGGGAAGCTATGGCGAATTTTTTATTAAATTAATAAATAAATATTGTTAAACATAGCATAGTTGTTTATAGAAATAGATCTGTTGAAGGTTAAACATGGTTGCTAAAATTGAAGTGAATGTTCTTCTGTTGACAAATTCTCGACGCATGACACTTGATTTAGGAATAGCTATGTGATTATAAGAATTTTAATAAATTTTTCACTTGGATTTATAAACTCTAACAAATTCAACGAAAGTGCCTTGCATTCATTCCAACTAATGAATCAATGACTAAACCTCTTGCCTTCCTACTCTTTATAGTTTTGTTCATAATTGTCACAAGGCGTGTAAAATGTTTTTCCTCTTTTATAGACACATCTATATCTCTTGATAAGGAAAACCCCAAATAAGAAATTATCTATCATGAAGTTTTATAATTTTAGATGCTTTTTGGGTGTCAAATACTTAATAAGCTTCTAAAATAGGTTCTTCGTTGAGTTGTCTCGTGTATGTTGTGGAAGTTGGCTTTTCCAAAGTATCTTAGTATTTTTTGTGGTCGTTGATGGCTATTTACAAACAAATTCAAGATGACAAAGTGGCTTCATGGATGAATGTGCCTTTAATACCTAAAATCCTGAGCACATATGTCCCAACAGTTGCTACGATTTTTTCAAATTAATGCAAGACTATTTTTTTAGCTATAGAATTATGTGCAAACAAATGTATCGTGACTTGAAGATTACAATTGCTACAGTAACTTCAAATGCATATGTGATGACCCAAAAGGTCATCCTAAGTAAATTCAGCTAAATCTGTATTTCAAGGCTCCGAAAGCCTCCGTTAATCTAACATCGATATGCGTGCACAGCCCGGGCGTGTAGCCGAGAAGCTTCTATGTGAAAATATGATGAAAATGGAATTTTTGTAACAATTAAATGAATAAAGTTGACTTTGGTCAATATTTTAGATAAACGGTCCCGGAGGGTCCGTAAGAAAATATGGGACTTGCGCGTATGCCCGGAATCGAATTCCGAGGTCCCAAGCCCGAGAAAAGAATTTTTAAAGAAAATTGTTTTCTGAAAATAATAAAGGTTTTTGAAAATGAACGTTGATGTGAAACTCGTTTTATCGAGCCCGTATTATGGTTCCGGAGCCCGTAACAGGTTTAATATATGTTATGTGACTTATCTGTGAAATTTGGTGTAAAACGGACTTGAAATGACGTGTTTCGGATCAAAATTGGAAGAACTAAGCTTTACGAAGTTTTAAGAAAATTCTAAGAGTTTTGAGGTTTATATCGATGATTTTGATGATATCTTGGTGATTTAAATGCTTGAATAAGCCCGTAAGATATTTTGGGAGTCGTGTGTATTTTTGGTTTTGAGACCCGAGGGCTCGGGTCAGTTCCGGGTAGCGAACGGGGTGGAAAAAGACCTAGAATTTCTGGTGTAGAAGTACATATCTGGTGTCTAGTGTTGTTCAGTGCGATCGCAGGTCTAGCTCTGCGATCGCATAGAGTTAAGTGAGGGGAGGGGGTCTGATGTCCTCTTCGATCGCATGGATGGGTCCGCGATCGCAGTGTAGGGAGCCCAGATGTTCTGCGATCGCATTCCTTCTTCGCGATCGCGTAGTGCACCAGGGGAACTGGGTGGGGGCGAGGTGGTTCTTCTCTGCGGTCGCGCCTTTTCCTCCGCGATCGCAGAGGTATGTGGATTTGATCTTCCGCGATCGCAGCCTTCCGTTTGCGATCGCATAGTAGGGATTCCTATAGCTCTGCGATCGCAGCCCTTTTTCCGCGATCGCAGAGAACAAAATCGCCCAGTTATTTCCTTAAGTCAAAACAGAATGTTATTTCGGGATTTCCACTTCTTCATCAATTCCTTCTTCTCCAAGACCCCATTGACGACCCCCCAAGCTATTATACCTCCATAACATTTTGGGTAAGTGTTTCTAACACCAATTTCTTCCACTTCTCTTCCCTAATCACTAGAATCTAGGCCTAAAATCCTACAATCAAAGTAGAAATTAGGGGTTTTTGGTAGAGTTAGATTTTTGGGAAATATTGGGTAATTCAACCCCAATTTGGGGTCGGATTTTAAAATAAATTATATATTCTAACTCGTGGGGGTATGGGTGATCGGGTTTTGGTCCGAGCCTCGTGTTTGGACCAAGCGGGCCCGGGGTCGAATTTTGGTATTTTTGGAAGAATGCTAGAAAATGGGTAATTAGGCTATGGGATTGATTATTTGAGTCATTATTGATATTATTAATTTGATTATGTCTAGATATTGTTGTTCCGGAGTTGAATTCAAAAGGAAAGCCGGTGTTAGAGGGTTGATTGCTATATTTTGGACCCGAGGTAAGTGTCTTGCCTAATTTTGGTGAGGGAATAGGTATTGTATGCAATGTGCTAAGTGTTTATCATGTTCAATGCATAGGTAAGGTGACGCGTACCTATGCATTGTGTGTCAAGCATGACCGTGAGTCTATTTTTGATAAAACTCTTGTTATTACTTCCATGTTCGTTATATTATGAATTTGTCTCTACTTGGAAGTCGTTATTGTTGGAAATCTTGGTTGATGAACCTATGATGTATTGGTTTAATTGAAAATCCAACTGTTAAGGATATGTTTGAATTGATTGGTTATAGCTGAGACCCTTGTCGGGCAATTGTTGTGATATTGATTGATGTTTTCCCCTTGCCGGGTGATATTGAACCGTATTTCCACTATGTTGTATTCCTTACCATTATATCTATCATTGTTTGGTGAGGAAGAGTGTAAAGCACGAAGGGTGATATCGTGCCATGATATTTGATTACATTGCATAGTGAGAGAGAGAAAGTAAATCATGAAGGGTGATGTCGTGCCATAAATCACATTGATTATAAGCACGAAGGTTAATGTCGTGCCATGATTTACATTGATTATAAGCACGAAGGTTAATGTTGTGCCATGATTTATATTGCCTCACATTATACATTGCATTGTGAGGAAGAGAGTAAACGCACGAAGGGTGATGTCGTGCCATGATTTATATTATTTTATATCATACATCGCATTGTGAGGAAGGGAGTAAAAGCACGAAGGGTGATGCCGTGCCATGATTTACACTGATTAAAAGCATGAAGGTTAATGTCGTGCCATGATCCACATTGATTACATCATATTTTGCATAGTAAGGACGAGAGGTAAAGCATGAAGGGTGATGCCGTGCCATTATTGCATTTCTGGCATTCATATTTATTTCATTGGCAACTGTGTTAAAGCCTTTCTTGTTTACTCCTATATTTTAATTTAACTGCTTCATCTCGCTTGTTCCCCCTTTACTGCTCCCGTATCACTTACTTGTCTTCTTATTTCTTGCCTTGTCTTGTCCCTGTTACTTGCTGTAGAATAGGACAGGTTATCGTTATGGTCAAGTCTAGCCTCGTCACTACTTTGGCCGAGGTTAGGCTCGGCACTTACTCAATACATGGGGTCGGTTGTACTGATGCTACATTGCACTTCTTGATGTTGTGCAGATCCCGCACCCGGACCCAGTGGGCAGTGTTGAGGGAGTCACCTTCAGTCCACACAGAGCTTCAAGGTATACCCGCTGGCGTTCGTGGGCCTTGGTGTCACTTCCCTTCTCGGATTATATGTTGTCTTATCTTTTCTCAAGTTTCAAAGACAATTATGTATCTTCTTCAGACCTTGTATTTAGTATTCGCTAGAGAGTTCGTGAGTTGTGACACCCCGATTTTCGGCTGATGCGACGTTATGTATTTCACTATTTCACTTTGCATTTCCGAATTTCTATTACATTTCCGCTGTTAAAATTCTAAAATGTTTCGTTATTTCTGTTAAGATTGTAAAGGTGTTTTCTTTACTACCGTTGAATTGGGTTGCAAATGTTAGAATACTTGTGTACGTTGGCTTGTCTAGCGGGTTCAACGTTAGACGCAGTCATGGCCCGAAGGTGAGATTTTGGGTCGTGACAAGTTGGTATCAAAGCTCTTGGTTTCTTAGGTCTCACAACTCACGAGCAACCTTGGTAGAGTCTGAGGGATCGGTACGGAGACATTTGTACTTATCCCCTAGAGGCTGCAAAGTTAGGATAACTCCACATTTCTTCATCTATGTCGTGCGATATGAATTCTGAGTACTGATTGAGTTCCTATTCTACTCTCTCGCAGATGGCGAGGACGCGTGCTTCCATTGGTTCCGCTCAGCAGCCCGACACTCTGGCTACAGCTCGTACGAGGGGTCGAGGTCAAGGACGAGGCCGTGCTAGAGGCCGAGGCCGGGCTCAGCCTAGAGCAGCAGCCCCAGTGGAGGACCCTCAGGTCGAGTCTGACGAGGAGGTCCTAGTTACGGCAGTCCCAGTTGGACCAGCGCAGGTCCCAGAGGGGTTCATAGCTACCCCAGTGCTTCAGGACGCTCTTGTCCGTATGGTAGGACTTATGGAGAGTGTGGAACATGCCGTTCTTCTTCCTACTGCACCAGCTGGTTCTCAGGCTGGGGGAGGGACCCAGACTCCTGTTATTCATACCCCAGAGCAGGTTGCCACTCAGTTTCAGACTCTAGCACCTCAGACAACTAGAGTAGCTCAGCCGGGTATCGTGGCACCGGCAACCGAGGGTGCGGCTATGTCAGCAGATGCCCTATGGAGATTAGATCGATTCACCAAGTTATTCACTACTACATTTACTGGTAAGCCATCATAGGATCCCCAGGACTATTTGGACAGCTGCCACGAGGTTCTACGGAACATGGGCATAGTGGAGTCCAACGGACTTGACTTTGCTACTTTTCGACTATCTGGCGCAGCCAAGACTTGGTGGAGGGACTACTGCTTAGCCAGACCAGCTGGGTCTGCACCTTTGACTTGGGCTCAGTTCACAGAGGTATTTTTGGGGAAGTTCCTTCCCATTACTCAGCGAGAGGATCTTAGGAGGCAGTTTGAGCGCCTCCAGCAGGGATCTATGTCTGTTACTCAGTACGAGACCAGGTTCATCGCTCTAGCCAGGCATGCATTGATGATACTCCCCACTGATCGGGAGAGAGTTCGGAGGTTCATTGAGGGATTGGCCCAGCCTATACGACTCCAGATGGCCAGGGAGTCGAGTACTGATATTTCGTTCCAGGATGCGGTAGATGTGGCCGGGAGGATTGAGATGATTTTGTCACAGGGAGGTGGTCAGGGGGCTGACAAGAGGCCCCATCATTTTGGTAGATTCAGTGAAGCCTCATCTGGAGGCAGGGATTCTTTCAATAGGGGTCACCCACCCCGACCTTTTCAGTCAGCACTTCAGGTATCTCCCCGTGCACCGCCAACTCCTGTTAGTGCACCACCAGCATCTATCAGTGCACAACCACTGCAGAGTTACCAGGGTCGTTATTAGGGTCGTCAAGGCCAGTTCCCGAGTCATCAGCCACAGCAGCAGAGATCTTGTTATAGTTGTGGTAGCCCGGGGCATATTGCCAGATATTGCCCCCGAGCTTCGAGTGGACCCCAGTATCAGGGTTCTAGTGCCTTGGTTCCCGCAGCAGGTGCACCCTTACCCCCTCAGCCAGCTAGGGGTGGTGGTCGTGGTGCTAGAGGTGGAGGTCAGACTCACAGAGGTGGAGGGCAGGCCATGAGAGGTAGAGGTTAGTCCGTAGCAGGTAGACCCAGAGATGCACAGGTTGGAGGGGATCAGCCCCGGTGTTATGTTTTTCCTGCTCGTCCTGATGCTAAGGCTTCTGATGCAGTTATTATAGGTACAGTTTCAGTTTGCAGCCGAGAGGCTTCGGTGTTATTTGATCCGGGTTCTACATTCTTCTATGTGTTTTCATATTTTTCCCCTTATTTGAGTATGCCCCGTGATTCATTGAGTACTGACGTGCATGTGTCTACACCGGTGGGTGATTCTATAGTGGTAGATCGAGTCTATCGTGCTTGTTTAGTGGTTATTGGTGGTCTAGAGTCAGGTCGATCTTTTGCTTCTTGATATGGTTGACTTTGATGTTATATTGGGGATGGATTGGTTATCCCCCTATTATGATATTTTGTACTGTCATGCCAAGACAGTGACCCTAGCCTTGCCAGGGGTACCTCGTCTAGAGTGGAGAGGGACTCCTAGTCATTCTTCTGGTAGAGTTGTTTCTTATATGAAGGCTCGGCGCATGGTCTAGAAGGGTTATTTGGCCTATCTAGCCTATGTTCGTGATTCTAGTGCTGAGGTTCCTTCTATAGAGTCTGTGCCCGTGGTTCGCAAGTTTCTAGAGGTATTCCCTGCTGACCTGCCGGGTATGCCACCCGACAGGGATATTGACTTTTGTATTGAGTTAGCTGAGGGCACTCAGCCCATTTCCATTCCTCCGTATCGTATGGCTCCGCCAGAGTTGAAGGAATTAACGGAACAATTACAGGATTTGTTGGATAAAGGCTTCATCAGGCCTAGTGTTTATCCTTGGGGTGCTCCAGTATTGTTCGTGAAGAAGAAAGATGGCTCAATGAGGATGTGTATTGACTACCGGCAGTTGAATAAGGTTACTATCAAGAACAAGTATCCTTTGCCGAGGATTGATGACTTATTTGATCAGCTTCAGGGTGCTACGGTATTCTCTAAGATAGACTTGAGATCTGGTTATCATCAGTTGAGGATCAGGGCATCTGATGTGCCCAAGACGGCTTTTCGCACTCGTTATGGGCATTATGAGTTTTTGGTCATGTCGTTTGGGTTGACTAATGCCCCCGCTGCTTTTATGGAGTTGATGAATCGGGTATTCAGGCCTTATTTGGACTCGTTCGTTATTGTTTTCATTGATGATATTTTGATATACTCTCGCAGCCGAGAGGAGCATGAGCAGCACCTTAGAGTCGTCCTCCAGACTCTGAGGGATAGTCAGTTGTATGCCAAATTCTCCAAGTGTGAGTTTTGGCTGGGTTCAGTTGCATTTCTAGGCCATGTGGTTTCATCAGAGAGTATTCAGGTGGATCCCAAGAAGATTTCGGCAGTTAGAGATTGGCCTAGGCCCACTTTAGCTACCGAGATTCGGAGCTTCTTGGGCTTAGCTGGGTATTATCGCCGATTTGTGGAGGGCTTTTCATCTATCGCAGCCCCGATGACCAGGTTGACTCAGAAGAGTTCTCAGTTCAGGTGGTCGGATGAGTGTGAGGCGAACTTTCAGAAGCTCAAGACAGACTTGACCACGACACCAGTGTTATTGTTACCCACAGGTACAGGGCCTTATACCGTGTATTGTGATGTTTCGCGGGTTGGGCTTGGTGCAGTGTTGATGCAGGATGGGAAGGTTATAGCCTATGCTTCTCGTCAGTTGAAGATTCATGAGAAGAACTATCCAGTCCATGATTTGGAGCTTGCAGCTATTGTTCACGCTTTGAAGATTTGGAGGCACTATCTGTACGGAGTGCCATGTGAGGTGTTCACGGACCATAAGAGCTTGCAGTATCTATTCAAACAGAATGAGTTGAACATGAGGCAGAGGAGATGGTTAGAGTTGCTGAAGGATTATGATATGACCATTCTTTATCATCCGGGGAAGGCCAATGTGGTGGCCGATGCTTTGAGCAGGAAGTCAGCCAGTATGGGCAGTCTAGATTATTTATCAGTCGGGGAGCGACCTCTTGCGTTGGATGTTCAGGACTTAGCCAACCGATTTGTGAGATTAGAGGTTTCTGAGACTGGCAGTGGGTTGGCCCATACCGTCACTCGTTCTTCGTTGTATGATCGCATTCGCGCCAGGCAGTATGATGACCGTTGTTTATGTGCTCTCAGAGATACGATTCGGCACGGGCGTGCCAAACAGGTCACAGTTGATGCCGACAGAGTTTTGAGGATGCAGGGTCGTATTTGTGTACCTGATGTCGATAACATTCGTTAGTTGATACTACAAGAGGCCCATAGTTCCCGGTATTCCATTCATCTGGGCGCCGCAAAGATGTACCAGGACTTGCGGCAGCATTATTGGTGGCGTAAGATGAAGAAGGATATTGTAGCTTATGTAGCTCGGTGCCTGAATTGTCAGCAGGTTAAGTATGAGCACCAAAGATCCGGTGGTTTGATGCAGCAGATTCAACTTCCAAGTGGAAGTGGGAGCGTATCACGATAGATTTTGTAGTTGGGCTTCCACGATAAGCTGACCAAGTCAGCACATTTCATTCTTGTGTCAGTTTCATATTCAGCGGAGAAGTTGGCAAAGATCTACATGAGAGAGATTGTCAGATTGCACGGTGTGCCCTTATCTATTATATCAGACCGAGGTACTCAGTTCACCTCCCATTTCTGGAGAGTATTTCAGCGAGAGTTAGGCACACAGATTGAGTTGAGCACTGCATTTCATCCTCAGACGGACGGCCAGTCCGAGCGTACTATTCAGATTTTGGAGGATATGTTGCGAGCTTGTGTTACAGACTTTGGTGGTTCATGGGATCAGTTCTTTCCCTTAGCAGAGTTTTCCTACAACAACTGTTATCAGTCGAGCATCCAGATGGCTCCTTATGAGGCGTTGTATGGTAGGCGATGTCAGTCCCCAGTCGAATGGTTTGAGCCCGGACAGGCTTGGTTGTTGGGTTCTGAGTTAGTCCAGCATGCCTTGGACAAGGTGAAGATCATTCATAATAGACTTCATACAGCTCAGTCCAGGCAAAAGAGTTATGCGACCACAGAGTTCGAGATTTGGCTTTCAAGATAGGAGACCAGGTGTTTCTTCGAGTGTCGCCTATGAAGGGCGTGATGAGATTTGGAAAGAAGGGCAAGTTGAGCCCTAGGTACATTGGTCCATTTGAGATTTTTGACAAGGTAGGAGAGGTGGCCTACAGACTTGCCTTGCCACCACATTTATCAGCCGTGCATCCAGTGTTTCATGTATCTATGCTCCGAAAGTACATTGCAGATCCTTCTCATGTTCTTGACTTCAGCGGTGTCCATTTGGACAAGGATCTGACTTATGAGGAGGAGCCGGTAGCAATTTTAGCTAGGCATGTTCGTCAGTTGAGATCGAAGAGTTATCCTTCGGTTCGTGTTCAGTGGAGAGGTCAGCCTGCCGAGGCAGCTACTTGGGAGTCCAAGTCCGATATAAGGAGTCGTTATCCCCATCTTTTCTCAGACTCAGGTACTTTTCTATGTCCGTTCGAGGACGAATGTTTGTTTTAGAGGTGGAGATTGTGATGACCCAAAAGGTCATCCTAAGTAAATTTAGCTAAATCTGTGTTCCGAGTCTCCGAAAGCCTTCGTTAATCTCACCTCGATATGTGTGCGCAGCCCGGGCGTGTAGCCGGGAAGCTTCTATGTAAAAATTTAATAAAAATGGAATTTTTGTAACAATTAAATGAATAAAGTTGACTTTGGTTAACATTTTTTGAAAACGAGCCCGGACCCGTGATTTGACTGTCCCGGAGGGTCCGTAGGAAAATATGGGACTTGGACGTATGCCCGGAATCAAATTCCGAGGTCCCAAGCCCAAGAAAAGAATATTTAAAGAAAATTATTTTCTGAAAATAATAAAGGTTTTTGAAAATGAACGTTGATGTGAAAACCGTGTTACCGGGCCCGTATTATGGTTCCGGAGCCCGGAACAGGTTTAATATATGTTATGTGACTTATCTGTGAAATTTGGTGTAAAACGGACTTGAAATGACGTGTTTCGGATCAAAATTGGAAGAATTAAGCTTTACGAAGTTTTAAGAAAATTCTAAGAGTTTTGAGGTTTAGTTCGATGATTTTGATGATATCTTGGTGATTTAAATGCTTGAATAAGTCTGTAGGATGTTTTGGGATTCGTGTGTGTTTTTGGTTTTGAGACCCGAGGGCTCGGGTGAGTTTCGGGTAGCTAACGGGGTGGAAAAGAACCTAGAATTTCTGGTGTAGAAATCCATATCTGGTGTCTGGTGTTGTTCAGTGCGATCGCATAGACTTAAGTGAGGGGAGGGGGTCTTATGTCCTCTGTGATAGCATGGATGGGTCCGCGATCGCAGTATAGGGAGCCTAGATGTTCTGTGATCGCATTCCTTCTTCGCGATCGCACACTGCACCAGGGGAACTGGGTGGGAGCGAGGTGGTTCTTCTCTGCGGTCGCGCCTTTTCCTCTGCGATCGCAGAGGTTTATGGAGTTGACCTTACGCGATCGCATCCTTCCGTTTGCGGTCGCATAGTAGGGATTCCTATAGCTCTGCGATTGCAGCCCTTCTTCCTCGATCGCAGAGAACAAAATCGCCCAGTTATTTCCTTAAGTCAAAACAGAATGTTATTTCGGGATTTCCACTTCTTCATCAATTCCTGCTTCTCCAAGACCCCATTGACGACCCCCAAGCTATTCTACCTCCATAACCTTTTGGGTAAGTGTTTCTAACACCAATTTCTTCTACTTCTCTTCCCTAATCACTAGAATCTAGGCCTAAAATCCTACAATCAAAGTAGAAATTAGGGGTTTTGGGTAGAGTTAGGTTTTTGGGAAATTTTGGGTAATTCAACCCCAATTTGGGGTCGGATTTCAAAACAAATTATATATTCTAACTCGTGGGGGTATGAGTGATCGGGTTTTGGTCTGAGCCTCGTGTTTGGACCAAGCGGGCCCGGGGTTGAATTTTGGTATTTTTGGAAGAATGCTAGGAAATGGGTAATTAGGCTATGGGATTGATTATTTGAGTCATTATTGATATTATTAAGTCGATTATGTCTAGATATTGTTGTTCCGGAGTTGAATTCAAAAGGAAAGACAGTGTTAGAGGGTTGATTGCTATATTTTGGACCCGAGGTAAGTGTCTTGCCTAATTTTGGTGAGGGAATAGGTATTGTATGCTATGTGCTAAGTGTTTATCATGTTCAATGCATAGGTAAGGTGACGAGTACCTATGATTTGTGTGTCAAGCATGCCTGTGAGTCTATTTTTGATAAAAATCTTGTTATTACTTCCATGTTCGTTATATTATGAATTTGTCTCTACTTGGAAGTCATTATTGTTGGAAATCTTGGTTGATGAACCTATGATGTATTGTTTTGATTGAAAATCCAACTGTTAAGGATATGTTTGAATTGATTGGTTATAGCTGAGACCCTTGTCGGGCAATTTTTGTGATATTGATTGATGTTTTTCCCTTGCCGAGTGATATCGAACCGTATTTCCACTATGATGTATTCCTTACTATTATATCTGTCATTGTTTGGTGAGAAAGAGTGTAAAGCACGAAGGGTGATGTTGTGCCATGATATTTGATTACATTTCATAGTGAGAGAGAGAAAGTAAAGCACGAAGGGTGATGTTGTGCCATGATATTTGATTACATTTCATAGTGAGAGAGAGAAAGTAAAGCACGAAGGGTGATGCCGTTCCATAATTCACATTTATTATAAGCACGAAGGTTAATGTCGTGTCATGATTTACATTGATTATAAGCACGAAGGTTAATGTCGTGCCATGATTTATATTGCCTCACATTATACATTGCATTGTGAGGAAGAGAGTAAAAGTACGAAGGGTGATGCCGTGCCATGATTTATATTATCTTATATCATATACCGCATTGTGAGGAAGGGAGTAAAAGCACGAAGGGTGATGTCGTGCCATGATTTACACTGATTAAAAGCACGAAGGTTAATGTCGTGCCATGATTCACATTGATTACATCATATTTTGCATAGTAAGGATGAGAGTAAAAGCACGAAGGGTGATGTCGTGCCATTATTGCATTTCTGGCATTCATATTCATTTCATTGGCAACTGTGTTAAAGCCTTTCTTGTTTACTCCTATATTTCAATTTAACTGCTTCATCTCGCTTGTTCCCCCTTTACTGCTCCCGTATCACTTACTTGTCTGCTTATTTCTTGCCTTGTCTCGTCCCTGTTACCTGCTGTAGAATAGGACAGGTTATCGTTATGGACAAGTCTAGCCTCGTCACTACTTCGGCCGAGGTTAGGCTCGGCACTTACTCAGTACATGGGGTTGGTTGTACTGATGCTACACTGCACTTTTTGATGTTGTGCAGATCCCGCACCCCGACCCAGTGGGCAGCGCTGAGGGAGTCACCTTCAATCCACACAGAGCTTCAAGGTATACCCGCTGACGTTCGTGGGCCTTGGTGTCTCTTCCCTTCTCAGATTATATGTTGTCTTATCTTTTCTCTAGTTTCAAAGACAATTATGTATCTTCTTCATACCTTGTATTTAGTATTCGCTAGAGTTTTCGTGAGTTGTGACACCCCGGTTTTGGGCTTATGCGACGTTATGTATTTCACTATTTCACTTTGCATTTCCGAATTTCTATTACATTTCCGCTGTTTAAATTCTAAAGTGTTTCGTTATTTCTGTTAAGATTTTAAAGGTGTTTTCTTTACTACCGTTGAATTGGGTTGTAAATGTTAGATTACTTGTGTACGTTGGCTTGTCTAGCGGGTTCAACATTAGACGCAGTCATGGTCCGAAGGTGGGATTTCGGGTCGTGACAGCATAGCAAAACTTAGAATTAGCTACAATATTTATTGCAGCTCTATAAATTCGTGGCTATATGGTGTTCCTCGTAGCTATTGAGCCAATTATTTCCACAATTTTTATAACTTGAAGCAAAGATATTTGATATTTTATTTGACATAATTTATTATGGCTAAAAATTTATTATTACTACAATAAATTAAATACGTGGCAAAAACTAACAATTAGCTACAAATTTATAATGTAGCAGTAAATGTGTAGCTATTTTCGAAGTTATTGTCACGATAATAACCAACTATAGCGAAAAGTATGAATTAGCTTTGCCAATTTATTTTTTGTAGCTAAAAAATTTCACCAAATTGTGAACAATCACGAAATTTCAATTTTTATGGCTATTGCTAGATAATAGCCACGCTTTTTTTATTTGTAGCAAAGAATTCGTAATTGTAGTTGCATAATATTACAGTAACATTTCAATCCCAAATACTCTGACAAGATTTTGATTAACCTAAGTCACCGCTCCTCGGATACCAAGTTTTTTCTTTTTTAAACTTGAGAAGAAGAAAAGCTTATCTTATTTACAGATTTTAGCTGCACTTATTTACGACTAAGATGCAGTTTGTGAAGCATCACACATACACGCAAAAAATGCACATGTATATTGGCCTTAGTTTTTGTCATTAGTTATGACTGTTTGTTGAAGTCGATTAATTTACACGGTGCAAATACTAACATGTCTAGTGGAAACTTAAATTGTTGAATAAAGATGTTCTTAAATTGTTGAATAAAGATGTCACAATTACTTTATTATTTTTCTCGACGTACCCTTGCCTATGGGTCGCTTAGTAGGAAGTATTAAGAAAAATAATACATATATTAGTTTTGGTATTATTAATTTTTTGTTTTGACAATATTTTTCAACCTACGTATAATACACTCAATTCAGTAATATTTTTATACATAGCAAATTATGATATTAGCAATATTTTGATTTTTAGTACATGAATAAGAAAGTATTAAGACATAATTAATTTTAATATACTAAAACCAAACAATTGATAGGAAATAATCTCAGATAAATAATAATCACAATATTACTAATACACCATATTTAATTAATTGTAATCACAATATTACCCTTCCAAATGAAGGTTTAATTAATTATAAAGATATACTCCCTCCGGTTCAAAATAAGTGGTTTTTTGGTTGTTTTAATTAAGAAATTCACCTTTTAACATTAATTAGTAATGAAATTGACCATATTAACCTTTATTATCTCACATAAACACTTCTAACACATATTTTAACAATTTTTACTCCAAGAATAATGTAGGAAAAAAATAATTAAATCATTATTAAAATCTAAAAAAATTACTTACTTTGGACCACAAAAAAGATTTAAAAATCAGTTATTGTGGAGGGAAAAGAGTATCTTGTGGGGTGTACTAGAATGGTAGAAGACGTGCTATTATCGCTACAATCGCACGCGACGCCAGCTCCACGTGCATTTTTTCTCAACGCTACTTCCGCCTTCAACCGTCCACTCTCCGCCCTAACATACTTCCTATAGTATCTTTGATCATTATTCGGATTATTCCAACCATGTTATCAAAGTCAAGGCTTTTAACTTTCTAATAACACAAGCGAAAATTATTCGGGTGTGTCCATCTTAAGTGACCGCTGGGGTTTTAATGATTCGATTCGGTCGATTATTTTATAAGATTAGTATTATATTATTTTTTCGGTTATTCTATTATGTATATTAAAATTAGACTTTTCGAAATCGTCCCAATTATGTTTGTTCTCTTCGGTATTCGCACTGTTCGATTAATTTTCGATTATTTTTTTAATGTTATGTAAAAGTCACTAGTAGAAGTAGAATACAATAACCTGCGTACTTTTATAGGACTTCACAAAACTCTTTAGACATTTTTACTGTTTAAATGGTGATAAATTAAGAAAACATGAAAGATGGCTAGAGTATAGATCCATCAACTATTCTATAGCAGTGTAAAAGAAACTAAGCAAAGACAAAGAAAATATGAATCACATGAGTGGAAAGATATTAACCAAGCTGGAACTCAAAAATAAAATCTATAGAAGATTAAATATTCAAAAAGATCAATCTAAATCATACGAAAGGAAATATATTCAATACATTGTGTCTTGCTAGTGAATATGTTGAAAATAATTTAATTTCAATAGGAGCAGCATAATAGATTTGGGAATTAGAATTTTGAGTTTACTTGTTGGTTGTAATCGTTTTCATAATTCCAAGGTCCAAAGAAGAATTTAATGTTTTATTATTTTTAAACTTAATATATAAATATATTTCTCACATCTAATTTATTCGGTATGGATCGGTATCTTTTCGTTTTATTTTCATAAAATGAAAAATCTACCCTAATTATCGGTAGAGTTATTGATTTATATTAAAACTAACGGTTTAATTTGACACCCTGGTGACAGGCTCTTATCGACAGTTAACGTCCTCTCTCCATAAGAATGGCCCCACTTGTATCCTTTCTTGCTGCAATGGCAAGAGAAAAGAAAAGTCGGTGCACATAAATATATTATTTTCTAAGTAGGAGAGAGCGCGGGGAACGGGGATGAAGGAGGAATGAAACTATTATTTATAAATGTTCAAGTCTTTCACTCATTAATCATTCGATTATTTGCAGCAGTAGTTTTGTATTTTTGTAACCAAAGAAAGAAAGAAAGAAAGAAAGAAATATAAGGTGCAAGAAGATGACGACGGTAATGATCACCATCTCCTCTATCTTTTCTGTCTGATCTTAGTTTCGTTCGTATAAAGAAAAGATTTTTAACCGATTTTATGTGTCTTAACTTTTTGGTTGAGTTCAGATGACAGAGATGAGAGTACATATGGATTGTGCTGGATGTGAGAGCAAGATTAGAAAATCTCTAGAGAAAGTTAAAGGTAAATTAGTTCTAGCAGCTTAATTATTTTTTTGAGTTGCTAATAATATTCCGCTTTTTATTATTATTTTATACTTTAAAAATTGTCATGTAGTATATAGTTTTAAACTCGAACAAGAATGATGGGATTTGAAATAGTGTGTGAAGGGAGTATCTAATTTTGTGAAACTTTTGACGTAAATTTCAGGTGTTGATAATGTAGAAATAGATATGGCCATGCAAAAGGTGACAGTAACAGGATGGGCAGACCAAAAGAAAATACTTAAGACAGTGAGGAGAACTGGTAAAAGAGCTGAAATATGGCAATTTCCTCATAATCCTGAGATGAGAAATAATCATAATTATGTCACTGATCATTATTATCAGCAGCAAGGCTGCGGTGGCCCCTCCACCTATTACGCCGGAGAGCCACCGGCCTCCGCCTATAACTACCGCAAACACGGCTATGACAATTATGGTCGAGCTTACAGCCTTTATAGGGGCAACTCGAACACTTTTGGCAGCCGAGCTGGTGATACATTTAGCGACGAGAATCCTAATGGTTGTCACATTATGTGAAAATTGTTGGTTGACCAGAATTTACCTTTTTTTGTCTTATTTTTTCTGGTCCTTATAAATTTATAGACTCAATTATATATATATCAAGTGTAAGTTTGTAACATGTAACTACGTAAGCTTTAAGCAAGTAATATTTTTGAAAGGATGTAAGCTTCTAATTACGAAATTCCAAATAAATGGACTTGTTGTTCATAGCTGACTTTTTCTACCGCATTTTCCAAATTACTTGTGTATACTAACTACACCATAAATTAAATATTTTTCATACAGTTAAGGGAGAAGCAAGAAGGATCCAATTCAAACTGTTAATCAAATGTTGACATTTTGGCCACAAGGCTGTCCTCTTAGGACCCAATGTAAAACGTGTTTGGATTAGTGAAATTAATAGTGTACTACTCACGAATTGGATTAATGATAGTAAACTTTTCTTTACTTGTATTCTATCATATTGCAGAACTAAGACCTTGGAAATTAATAAGAAGAGAATTCTACCTCCATAGAGTGCAACTTATTTTTAACACAATGGACAGTTTTGTCTCGAGCTCAACCCTTTGGCTTCTGGCCGTCTCCACGTTCTTTCTATATAATGAGTAGGTTTAAAATCTTAGTAGCTTCTCAATCTTTGATCGAATTCTTTGACGAAGGAACAATCTTTTCTTCAATCCGCACTACATGATTTCATGTACCTTTTCGGTAAAATGGATATTGTTTGTGTTTACCCGTAAAACAGCACAGTTAAATTTTTTACGTGGTTAGTAGACAAGTGAATTGATTTGATCCAAAAAATAATAAAGAGACCGGATTAATATTAGGATTAGCAACTGAAATTGAAGAAGATGACGAGCCTGGCTCCGAATGCAGTGTCTCCGGAGCAAAAATGAGAATGACGATGAAGTACAAATAAAGTTGTTAAATTCATAGCAAAAAGTAAAATATAGCCTTTTTTGTATAGGATAATTCCTCTCCTTACAATGGTTGTTAAGCCTGCTATTTATAGGTCTGCCTAGGAAAACAAGATTCTAGGATCAAGCTCCTCTTAAATGATAATAAAAGAGTCATTGATGAATGCGTAACGGCAAGCTATGTATGCAAATATTCTCTGCAACGGTCGCTCATTTAATGTTAATGAATATTTTCTCATTGAATGTTTTCCGATGGCAAATCCTTGATCTTCCCCCGATGACTATGCTCCCTTCGGAATTTACCCAATATCGATTACATTCACTGTACCCGGTATTGGTTGTTCCCTAACTTGCCTCTTTGCTTATCTCCGGTTCCACGTGTCATGTTACCATTCGATTATCTGTTATAAACAAATTTTACCCTATACAGATACTCCCCCTACTTTCTGGTGGCATATCTTAATGTTATCGGGAAGTTGGTAAAAATTCTTATCTTGGCGGGAAAGTTCCTGAACAGTATCTAACAATTGAAAGGGCGCACGTCTTCTCACATTTAATACCCCGAACACGTGTTGCCCCACGATTCAGCAAATATTTTCACCGATTTTTGAGGCAATCATGACCACGATTTTTGTCGTCTATAACTTCTCTGCTACTCAACATTTTTACTTCTTCACTTCTACAACTTTCACAAGTCTTTCTTATTCTCTCCATTTACTTAGAAACCTTTCATAATCTTCAATTTTTTTAGCAAGAAGTTTACCAACCTCTTGTTATCATGGCTTCTTACACTGCTTTCTTCGAAAACACTGGTCTTTTCTTCTGTGGAGGCCGAAGAAAAATAAGGACAAGTAGGTCGATGTCGATTCTGAACCTCCCATTGTTATCACCATCATACCACAATATCTCAGCACCACTAATGACTTTCAAGAGAAGGCTCCTTCTGCATCTTCACGGACTTGGCCTGTTAGTAGATATCCTCTTCCATTCACCCTTCTAGTATCCCAACTATGAAGGATGACTGCAACTACTCCACTCTTGAAATCCTCGTCCCGGATACGATAGAACGGGTTACCTTCACCAAGGAGGGGTTGACCTATGTTTATACGTATCTCTTTACCTTGTGTCCATTCTCCTTGGGGTCGAGTGAAGGGCTCGACCTAATAATTTTGAAGTTTTTGCACCGATACCAGATCTGCTTAGCACAAGTAGGACCATCTATATGGTGGACGATGGCCTGCCTACGTCAACTGTGCTCGGAGGACAGGGAAACCATAACCCTTGCACACATAATAAACATTTACTCTCCCAAAATTTTCCGTGGGGGAGGTAATAAACTTTACCCAAGCGTGGTCACCACACTATCCTCACCAATGTATACGATGACAACGATCGTAGATCAATGAAATGTTTCGCCGCCATTGGTACTAGGGACATCATCCCGCCCACAACTCCAACTTTTCCTGAGTCATGGAACCGTTTTCGTAAGTTTTCGGTCATTCACTTCCTTCATTCGTGAAAAGATTGTTTCCCGTTGTTGTTGATTTTCTTATTTTTTATTTATTTTGTCTAACTGTTGGGAATTACCCTGAGTTCAAGGCCTGGACCACTAGGTTCAGAAAATTCTGAAAATTACGACTCCAAAATTTCGCCGCTGGAAGGAAATGGCCTCCAAATACGGGTGGAAGGCCAAAAACCATGGTAAACCCAGCCATTATTTTCTTTTATCCTTGTAAGAACACCAAGAAACTTCATGGATAAACTGCTAACTTTATTTTTGCTTACATAGGGCTTTCAAAGTGCTATGTCACTTGCCCCAAGGTCGATGCCTTGGTTGACCCCGAGGAGGCAGGACGGTGTTGGAAAATGCCCTTGCACGGAGCAGAGCTCATGATCTTCCCGAGCCTCTAGTGAGGGCGCCTCTTCTAGGAGTCCCCACCCCGAGAGCAAGAAACCAAAAAGACGACGCCCCTTATCAGCTGGGACTCAATAGAGAAGAGAAAAAAAGATGCAATCTAAGCCGGTCATTGTGGGCCTCATTGATGAAGGGTAAGTAAGGGGTGAAGAGGCTCCCCTTCAAAGGAGAAAAATATCTTTGTCAGCTCAACCGGATGCTCAGCCGAGTGAGCTTAAAAACCCAACGTTGGATGTAGTTAAGGCGCTTTGGAGTGAGATGGGCTTGATCGAGAACATTGATTCTTATTTTCTGGCCCGCTTTGTTGCCTCCGGTCCAAGGAATTCGAACCCTGGGCCTCTTCTGTCCCCAGCCATCGAGCAAATAACAACCAACATTGCTCCTGGCGCAGCTGCTTCTCATCCTTCCACACCAACAACTTCACGCCCATCGACAACAACTGCTCCTTCTCCACCAACACCAACTGCATCTCCTCCACCAGAAAAAAGAAAATCGAGAAAGGGATGCTTCTCCTAATGGGTCCCCCGACCATGGGAATTTGGGGCAAGATTATTCAACCCCTTCCTGTTACACCCGATGTTTTCGTACGTAAAAGTACATCGTAAGTTAATTGATGTAAGCTTAGACATGAGATCATCATTGAAAGTACACAAGGTAAATTAATAATGTTACTTTGGAGGTTACAAACATTAAATATCATGGTTAACAAGTACCAAGAGGGTTGGACGGCTGAGAATCTAAACGAATCAAAGAAAATAAGTTTCGTCGAAAGTCGACAAGTTGGGAATGTTAGAATATGTACTCTTGGGGTGAGACTAGGGTGCTTAACATGATAAGGAGGTTATGTTATGAGTTATTTTTTGTCTTATTATAGTCGTGTATTAAGTTTTGTAGTCAAACGAGTTGTGGAACAAAAGTTGGCAAAGGTCATCACAAATCATATTCATAAATATGCTGAAAATTAGGTTCAATGTAACTGAGCTTTTCTCCCAGTGTACTTTAAATTATGGGGTGATCCACCTACCAAATCGAAGATATATGAGTCTATTTTCTAACTCATTAAACCATTCATCAATAAAACATTGGTGTATAGAGATTACCGCATTTTCGCGAGACCGCGCAGGAAGCCCCTATGGGGCCCGCTTGGTCGGTGGACGACCGTCACTTGTTTTTATCTCGTTTTTGGCTCATTTGTATTCATCTTTCCATACTCACACTCTCCAAACCCTCCCAAACATCTACCCTAATGCTCCAAACAAATTTCAAAAAAATACACCATAATCCAACATCAAAGTTAGCTAAAGGTGAAGAATAACCCCTCTATGGTATTGTGATGTAAATAAGGATGATGGTGAGATAAGTTAAGCTTAGGGTTCAAATTTTATCTACTGCCTCAGGTATTTTTAACATCTTTTTAATGTTTTTAAGGTTAATTACATGTCGGTTGTGGTGATAACACTTGAAAGGGGAAGTGATGTTGTTATCTTTTGTTGGGTTGTTTTAAGGCTATATATATATATATATATATATATATATATATATATATATATATNCATATAGACATGCATAAAAACAGAAACCTTATCGTAATCAAGTTATTTTTCACATTTTCCAACCATAACAACATATATATATATATATATATATGTTGTTATGGTTGGAAAATGTGAAAAATAACTTGATTACGATAAGGTTTCTGTTTTTATGCATGTCTATATGTTTATCAAGTGAATTGGTGAAAGAAACATATGAAACTTCAAATTGGAAGTGAAGATTAGCTTAAGTCTCTTCTATGGTATTGTATTGCCATTGAGGGATGTTATAAGCTAATGTGACTTTGATTTCGACTTGAAGCTACACTAGGAGGTATTTATATTGTGTTCTTGCATGTTCTTAAGGTTATCTTTATGTTGATAAAGTTAAATGTATGGACTAGACATGAACTAGTGAATAAAGTTGTTAATTGAGGATAAATGGAGTTGTGGATTATTTCCTTTGTCACAAATATATGGTATAAGGCTGGAATCATTAATGAATGACTTCATTATCATGAAACTATACTGTTAAGTTAAAGTAAGAAGTTTATAAGAGTGATATGGGGTATATGGATTCCAATCGGAGATTGCCGCTCGTCGTGAAGTAGTTGTGACTTCTTGTTGTTATATGGTGTTATGTTCTTGATATTTATATGTTGCTGGATTTCTCTGGTTTTGGTTGTTGGTATATGGTATTGGAGGAGGACCTTATTACAGGGGAGATGCTGTCGAAGTTATATCAACGAGCTAATAGCATAAGTTACGGACCTAGCCTTTACTCAGCACTGATTTTGAATCTTCTTATGCTATGGTAATTGAGTTGAGTAGTTTGAAGAGTTTCTTGGAAGGTACTAAGGGCTCTTGTTCTTGATTTACCATGTGTCATATTATAGTATAATCTATTCATGGGTCTCAGAAAAGGCTTAAGTTGATAAAGTTTGTTTCATGATATGAACCAAAGGCATATTGATCTTATTACTTTTCGAGAGATCTTATTGACTTACTTCATTATGCATTGCATTCATATATATATATGTGTGGGGGGGGGGGGGGAAGTTACGATATTATATACGCACCACCACCTGACCAGCTGGTATACTTTGATGATTTCGCCCACAGAGGCTAAGATGTTATGATGGGATGCCCTCAGAAGCTTGATGATGTTATATATGCATATACCTATGCATTATATGACATTTATATACATATGCATGGCATTATAAATGTTTCATGATTCACAGAGTTATTCAGACTTACAGGTTGAGTCCTTTACTCCATGTTTCTTTCATGTCTTTTAGATACTACTCCCTCCATTTCAATTTATGTGAACCTGTTTGACTGGGCACGGAGTTTAAGAAAAAATGAAGACTTTTAGAAATTGTGGTCCTAAACAAGTCCAAAAGGGGCCCAGAGTATTTGTGTAGTTATAAAAGCTTCTCATTAAGGATAGAATTGTAAGTTTAACCAAAAATATTTCCAAATTTAGAAAGGGGTCATTCTTTTTGGAACGGACCAAAAAGGAAATAGGTTCACATAAACTGGAACGGAGGGAGTACTTTTTATTCCTTACATACTCGGTACTATATTTGTTCTGACATCCCTTTTGTCTGGGGACGCTGTGTTTTATGCCCGCAATTCCTGATAGACAGGTTGACAGTCCTCCTAGTGGGTTATCACCTCAGCAAAAGGTTTTGGTGCACTCAACTTGCTCCGGAGTTGCCTATTTGGTCAGTATGATTTGGACATGTATTGATTGGTATGACGGGGCCATGTCCTAACCTTTATGACGTTTATGTACTCTTAGAGGCTCGTAGACAGTTTTCATTTATATGGATACTTGTATGGCCTTGATGGCCAATGTTTTGAGTTTAAAAATGATCATGTCGGCCTTATAGGCTCGTATGTCACATGTATAAGTTTCTATATCATGTTGGGTCGTCCTATGTCTAGTATTCCCTTTTTTTTTATTCTGGTTATCTCATGACGTCCCTTCTGGCCCATCTACTCGTGATGGTGTGATAAGAAAGATACATTATGTTGGTACTCGATTGAGTAAGGCACCGGGTGCCCATCACGGCACTCCGATTTGGGTCGTGACAAAAGTGGTATCAGAGTAGTTCTGTCCTAGGGAGTCCACAAGTCGTGTCTAGTAGAGTCTTATTTATGAGTGTATTGTGCACCACACTTATAAGCAGGAGGCTACAGGGCATTTAGGACTGTCACTCTTTCCTCTTACTCTAGATCGTGTGGTAGAGCTCAGTTGTAAGAATTCAAACTCCTAAATTCTACTTTATTCGTAACAGCAATACCTACATCCTGAAAGACAGTTGGTAAGAGATTGAATGTGGTTGTGGAAGAGTTGAGTAAGAGGAACTCGATTTTGCATCATGCTTAATGTAAGGTCTTCATTAGATTATGTGTGTACTAAGACATGTAAGCTTCTTGATAAGGATCCCTAAGGCATGAATATCTATCCACCCATATAGTAATAGGTAATGAGAAGGTAGATACAAGTTTCAACAAGTAAAAGAAGCAAGGTGAAGAAGGGTACGAGGTACCCAGTTAGTGAAGATTATCAGTATTTACAATTCAAGCATAGAAACATAAGCATTCTAAGTAATTTCAACAGTAACAGAGATATATACACTTGACAACACCCATCTGAGTTATGTCATATGGGAGCTAACAAATATAGTGTACAAGAAGGATGGGATATCAAGATCCAGTTGCGGTTAGAGTAACCCAAAATGGTTGATGGATTGTTAGCGTTAGTTGACATTTCTAAAGGATATTGCAAATGGGGTAATATTTCTCCTTGTGAGACACCAGATGGTGCACTCTAGAATAGTACAGTTAGATATGAATACTAGAATTTTCAAAAAAATTCAGAAGATAGGCACTGGAATCCAAGAAGGGATAAATATCTACCTTCGTATGGCTCCCGTCCCTAGTAAAAAGATAATGTTAGGAGACCCGAAGAGATAGTGGATGGAGCAAGGGGAGTTAAAAGCGAAAGAATGTTTTGTTGAAGTTTTCAGAATAAGGTGATAGACAGAAATATTAGCAGGAGAATAAAAAGAGAGTAAATGAAGTATTATGAGAAAGATGTGATAAATGAGTGATAACGGTAAATTAAAATATGACAGGATGACAGAGTCTATAGTCAAGTGAAGGAAAAGACAAGAGATGACAGGCCTTGATACAATAAAAGAGTATAGGCCAAAATTCATATCCTCATTTCGAGAAATGAGTTGGTGACTCCAACGTGATTACCAGAAGGAAAAGGTAAACCCCGGAGTAATAGAAATTAGTATAGGCTAGTGAACAAGATAAATTGAACATGAATTACGTACCGAAGAATTATAATAGTCGACATCGTGAGAATTTCAGAGATCATATTCCGGCAATAAGAGAATGGACAACCGAAGAATAACCTTTGAAGGTCATTTAAGAAGACGCTTCCCTAAAGCAAGCATTGTGAGTAGAGTTAAGCTTAAGGGACTAAGTGTGCCAGTTACATTAATTGTCACCCTCGTACGTAAGAAATTCAATTATCCTTGGTACTTAAGGGTTACCACAAGGCGAGTAAGCTCCCGTGAAGATGTGAAAAGTCGCCAAAGATGAAGAGGTTAAACATTATTAGGTAAATCTTCACAAAATTAAATGCTAGTACTTCCCTAAAGGGGGAAAGATGGTGTGATATGGTATTAATTCGTAGTTAAGTGGTTCGGGTAACTATAAAATAGTAAAGGAATAATGTGGTAAAAAGGCAAAAGAGATGAGATTGCATTTACTGGGATACAAAAGATATGTTATGACTCTAGAATGTTATGTAAGGACGATGTCGAGGATAGGCAGTAAGGGTTCCCTGCCAGGATTTTAATTAGTTAATAAGTGAGAATGGACTTGATACATTAGGAGCTAGTACAAAAGGTAAGTTAAGACAAAAGACATAACCCAAGAGAGGTTACGTAGAATATAGATATGATCATTGACTTACGGGTAGTTAGTAGTTGATTCCGGAAGGGCCTAGTTATGGCTAGACAAGATGTCTCACATAAAGCAGTAGATCAAGCAAGATAAACATAGTAGATACGACATCGTA
This sequence comes from Nicotiana undulata, assembly GCA_005239495.1. Lineage (NCBI taxonomy): Eukaryota > Viridiplantae > Streptophyta > Magnoliopsida > Solanales > Solanaceae > Nicotiana > Nicotiana undulata. The sequence goes on from ML255042.1 coordinate 34,460, forward strand.
ACCCTTGAGAAATATTCAAATAGGAGTTGGAGTAGTTAAAGGTACCGTATAAGTGTTACGAAAATATAAGTGAATGCCACCGGGGAGACAGTCAAAAAATGTTGTTCAGAAGTAACCCTACGAGCACAAGGGCACGGAGGTAAGTAACTAAGGATTATTATAGGCGAGTAAGAACATCAAAAATTCCATCGGGTATACAAGGTAATAAGCATAGCTTTATAAGAGTCAGAGGGCCTCCCCTAAGTACTACAACAAAAGACTAGTTAAGGAAATAACGAAGAATGCTTTAACCTAAGCATAGTAACTTGAAGAAGAAATGTTCTTGTAACAATAGTCTCCCTACAACATTGTATGCACTCCATAAGAAAGTGGCACCTATCGTGGCTAACAAATGGGAAGTAAAATCAAAAGTAATATTCGAGATCATATGAGTTACAAAAAATTTCTAGCATGCGTGGGAACTAAGATAAGCCAAGTATTAATGCAACAAGTGACATAACGACTAGGAAAAGTAATTGCTTACATTTAAAGACAACTGAGAAGGCACAAAAGAAAATCTATAGTGCTAGCAAGTGAAAGAAAAGTTATGAGTAGTATAAATAGATATGTGTAGGTCACAAGGTATAGTATCGTAGAATGACAAGGTTTTAGGTATATAGGAGTAAAGATAAGAAACCGTGAGTGAGAAGGTGACGATAATATATACGCCCTTGGGATTAAACACATCAAAACAAGAGAATCGATGGTTTCTGTAAGTTATAAAAAGCTCGGTACAACCTGAATGGACTCAGAGGAGCCTAAGACTAGGAGCAATTAGAAGAGAGGAAATGTTACCCTGGTAGTAGAATAAGGGTGTAATGGTGATAGATAGGAGGATGACATTTAGGCCTTTGATTTAGTAATGATTTTAAGAAAAGGGATTTCATGAATTGCTTGGGATTAGAATACCCTCATAAGATTAATCATGTTGGGATGCTATGAAATATGGTTATTGAAGTATAGTATCGTCCCTATGTGGATTAGGAAAATCACTTTAGATGTTCCCCGATGAGGCGTGAGCCCTAGTGACAATGTGTTATGTAAGAGGTTTCAAGTTATAATTGGTAGATTATAGGTCAACATTGAGGTGAAGCACCAATAGATGGATAAAATTTCCAAAGTATGAGATGCGATTAGACTATCATTCTTAAGATGAACAGTAATAAGGAAGCATTAAAGGACTTAGAGTTATACATATAGGATATGCAGCGAGAGAATAACCTAGAGTTAGGTAGTAGACCTCGATAATAATAAAACAAAAGTAAGAGTTATGGTGTAGTATGACCTACCTAGATGCAGCAAAGCCATAAGGATAGATAACTGAGTCTATAAAATAAAATATTGAATAGTCATAAGATTGACAAAGTACCGAGCGAACAACTTTCGTACACCTACAGATGCGCAAAGGGACAACTTGTCATAGTATATGTTCACAAAGTGAGACCTAGAGATTGGATAAAAGTTGGAGGAAAAAGAATAGAAGATATCATAAGCGAAAATACAAGGACAGAGTCGTAGAAGCTGCGTGACAAAAGGTAGCAACAGTTATGAGATTGGAAGAATTCCGACCACAGGTCGTGGTGTGAGAAACATGCCTAAAGGGCGGAATGCGCTGGCCTTTGGATTTATTCACAGAACAGTTGCTTAGATGGAAAGGAAAATACTAAAGTATTCGTAAGATCTATCCAGTTATGAGACCGATAAGCGCATCAGTCAAAATTCGAGGACGAAAGTTCCAAAGGGAGAATAATGATGCACCCCATGTTTTCGTACGTAAAAGTACATCGTAAGTTAATTGATGTAAGCTCAGAAATGAGATCATATTTGAAAGTACACAAAGTAAGTTAATAATGTTCTTTTGGAGGTTACAAACATTAAAGATCATGTATAACAAGTAAAAAGAGGGTTGGAAGCCCTAGAAGGTAAACAAATCGAAGAAAATAAGTTTCGTCGAACAAGTTGGGAATGTTAAAACATATGTTTTATGGTAAGACTAGGGTGCTTAACATGATAAGGACATTATGTTATGATTTATTTTAGTTGTGTATTACGTTTTGAAGTCAAGTGAGTTGTGGATCAAAAGTTGGCAAAGGTCATCACAAGTCACATCCATAAATTTCCTAAAAATTAGATTAAATGTAGCTAAGCTTTTATACCAATGTACTTTGAACTATGGGGTGATTAACCTACCAAATTGAATATCTATGAGTCTAGTTTCTAACACATTAAACCGTTTGTCAATAAGACATTGGTGTAGAGATGTTCGCATTTTTGCGAGACTGTGTAGGAAGCCCCTATGGGACCCACTTGGTCGGTGCCCGACCTTCACTTGTTTTTATCTCGTTTTTGGGATGATCTTTGCTCATTTTTCGTCCTCCTTCCATCCTCACACTCTCAAAACCCTCCCAAAAATCTCCCCTAAGTCTCCAAACAAATTTCGAAAAAATACACCATAATCCAACATCAAAGTTAGCCAAAGGTGAAGAATAATCCCTTTATGGTGTTGTGATGTGAATAAGGATGATGGTGAGCTAAGTTAAGCTTAGGGTCGAATTTTATCTACTTAATAAGGTATATTTAACATCTTTTTGATATTTTTTAAGGTTTAATTACATATTGTTTGTGGTGTTGGAGTGAAAGATTACAAGATAGCACTTGAAAGGGGAAGATATGTTATCTTTTGTTGGGCTATTTTAAGGCTATATATATATATATATATATATCATAACTTTATTATGGTATGGTTTATGTTTTTATGTATGTCTACATGCTTTATCAAGTGAATTGGTGAAAGAAACATATGAAACTTCATATTGGAAGTGAAGATTAGCTTAAGTCACTTCTATGGTGTTGCATTGCCATTGAGGACTATTGTAAGCTAAATGTAACTTGGATTTCGACTTGAAGCTATTGTAGGAGGTATGTATATTGTGTATTTCATGTGCTTAAGATTATCGTGATGTTGATAAAGTTAAGTGGATGGACTAGACATGAACTAGTGAATAACGTTGCTAATTAAGGATAGTTGGAATTGTGGATTGTTTCCTTTGTTATAAATATATGGTATAAGGTTGGAATCATTGATGACTGACTTCATTATCGTGATAACAATATTTTTAAGTTAAAGTAAGAAGTTTATAAGGGTGATATAGGGTATATGGATTCCAATCAGAGCTTGCCGCTCGTCGAGAAGTAGTTATGACTTGTTGTTGTTATATGGTGTTATGTTCTTGATATTTATATGTTGCTGGATTTCTGTGGTTGTTGCTTTTGTTGTTGTTGGTATATGGTAATGAAGTAGGCTCTTGTTATAGGGGAGATGTTGTTGAATTTACGTCAATGAGCTAATAGCATAAGTTACAGACTTAGCCTTTACTCATCACTGATTTTGAATCTCATTATGCTATGGTAGATTGAGTTGAGTTGTTTGAACATTTTCTTGGAAGGTATAAAGGACTAAATGGGGTTAAGGTATGTTAAGGATATCCCTTATTTCCTTTTTGGAATGATCCATATGATACAAATAAAACGAGCAAATGCGTAACTTTCATAAATGACTCTATTCATAGAAGTACTAGTGGTGCTATGTTCACGATTCCCCATATGTCCTATTATTAAATCATCCATTCAGGGGTCTCAGTAAATGCGTAAGTTGATAAAGTTCATTTTATGATATTAACCAAATGCATATTGATCTTATTACTTTCCGAGAGATCTTACTGACTTACTTCATTATGCATTGCATTCATTTATACATACATACATACATACACACATACATACATACATACATACATATATATATATATATATGTGTGTGTGTGTGTGTGTGTGTGTGTGTGTGTGTGTGTGTGTGTGTGTGTGTGTGGAGGGGGGGTATGGGGGAAAAATACGATATTATATACGCACCACCACCTGATCAGCTGGTATACTTTGATGATTTCTCCCATAGAGGCCGAGATGATATGATGGGATGAACTCAGAGGCTTGATGATGTTATGTATGCATATATCTATGCATGATATGAAATTTATACACACATGCATGACATTATAAATGTTTTATACTTCACAGATCTATTCACACTTACAGGTTGAGTCCTTTACTCCATGTTTCTTTCATGGCTTTTATATACTACTTTTCATTCCTTACATACTCGGTACTTTATTTGTACTGACGTCCCTTTTGCCTGGGGATGCTGCATTTTACGCTTGCAGGTCCCGATAGACAGGTTGACAGTCCTCCTAGTAGGCTATCATCTCAGCGAAAGGTGTTGGTGCACTCCACTTGCTCCGGAGTTTCCTATCTTGTCAGTAGATTTGGACATGTATTGTGTATTGATTGGTATGGAAGGGCCTTGTCCCGACCTTTATGACGTTTATATACTCTTAGAGGCTTGTAGAAAGATTTCATGTATATGGATACTTGTAAGGCCTTGTCGGCCAATGTTTTGAGTTTACAAATGATCATGTCGGCCTTATAGGACCGTATGTCACATGTATAAGTTTATATATCATGTTGGGTTGTCCTATGTCTAGTATTCCCTTATCTTTTATTCTGGTTATCTCATGACGACTTTTTTGGCCTATTTACCCGTGATGGTGTGATAAGAAAAATACATTACGTGGTACTCGATTGAGTAAGATACCGGGTGCCCGTCGCGGCTCCCCGATTTCGGTCGTGGAGCTTCCCCCAATCCTCGAGGGAGGAGAATTGACACACTTACTGTTTCAAAAGAGTGTCATCTTTTGTCCAAGCCGGTGGAGCTTGCAAATTATCTGAAGTTGTTGGCTTTAGAGAAAAATTTGAAAAAAATGTGCTCCCTTTCTGGAGAGAGCCTGATAAACAATGCCATGTATAGCGTGACGCATGTGCCTTACTAGTTTCCTCGTATCTTCTTTTCAACTTACATGATGCAATGGAAATCCTAACTTTAACATTCGTTTTACATGCTAACTTTTTGTCTTCCTAAAGCCTGGAAAGTTTTACTCGACGTTGTACTCGACGTTGTACTCGCCGCTGAAAACGCGAGTCTAACTTCGAGGAGTAGATCAATAATTTGAAGGCAGACTTAAGCTCCAAAACCTAGGAGGCCAATGTTGCCGAAGAGAAGAGGGCCCAGATGGAAGAGAGGCTTAAGCGTTCCATGGACCAAAATCCAAAACCTAGGAGGCCAATTTTGCCGAAGAGAAGAGGGCCCGGATGGAAGAGAGGCTTAAGCGGTCCATGGACCAAAATCGGCTTCATTCTACTACGAATGTTGAGTTCGACACCCACCTCCGTGCAATGAAATTCGAAAGGGAAGAGCTCCGGGTCAAACTCAATAAAATTCGCACTAAACTCCAAGCCCAAGAGAATTCCCTTGTCTTCGAGAAGACATATGCTATATATCATATGAAGAGGAAGACCTTGGAGGAGGCCAAAGTGGGTATCGCCAACATAGACGCTTGTATTGCTTGGGCCCAGGTGTAACAACTAAATTTCGCTCCTGAAAAATAATAATCAAGACAAGAAATATAGCGACAAATATTATATTCGTTTCAAGTGATGGGGCTACAATCTCTAAAATATCTCTAAATCCAAAGAGATGTAGTCCCCTGATTCTTCTCCTCACGGACGATGGTTCAAGAGCTCGAGATCTTGATCTTGAACTTGACGGATTTCAGATTTGTAGTACGTCAAGAACAATTTGAAGGTTGTCGCGGACCAGGATCTGGTGATGGGTTATCACGAACGCAAGATTTGAAGACGTCCGCCTATGATTTGAGTTCGCCTTTGGAATTTGACCACATACGACGATTGCAGATATGGATGGAGACCTTGATGCTATTCTTCATAGCTTCTTTAGCCTTTCCTTCTTCTTACTTGCTTGTCCTCTCTAGCCTTCTCCTTTGAGGATTTGACCCATTTATATAGGTGTGGAATGGAGTAGGATACAAGAAAACCCTAGTAGGTCATTGGGCTTGAGGCTTATGGGCCGACCCATTTGATAAAAGACCAACTGACAGGATGGACCAATAGTAGATTGGACTTTTATTTAAATCAATTTATTTTAGATTTAAATAATCGACTCGATTATACTAGCCCATAATATCATTTGGACTAATATTTATTTAATATATGATAATATTCAAATTACTTGTGGATTCAAATTTAATAAAATTTTAATTTTCTACAAATGCCCATTGCTTCAAAGCTTGTCGAGGTGTAGACTTGTCGTAATTTGAAGACATGATTTGAAGTAACCGTTATGGAGCCAATGGACATTGTTACTTGTGACCTGGAATAATGAAAAAGGTCTTAATCCAAATAGAGTGGACAATGTAGCTTTGCCTTGCCTTATTTTTAAAAAACAAATTCTGAATATAAGTTAATGACTTTCTCACGGCATGCAATAACCCAGTAGAAGAATTACTCCTCGAATGAAATATCTTAATTACCCATCAATATACCAAATGTTCCTTATTTGGAATCTCTTTTTTTTTATGGCAAACTGATTGTCTCCAAGCAACAAACCAATTTGATGGCTAAGTATGAGCTCATTACACGTAAATAATAGCTTTATTTGCAAATGAGCTCAGAGGAAACGTAATTGCTTCTTTTGGACTTATGCTAAAAAAAATCCATGATTTGCACAAATCGTTCTTACAACAAAGCTTATTCCTATTTTGAAGAGGAGTTGGAGCTTTCCCTAAGTATCTTTGCCCTTTGAAAAATAGGACCACAAGGCCCTCTTTTATCCTTTTATGGAATTAATCCATTCCATGTAGAATGGATTCGTACAAGCTTTTATTCCTTTTATAGGTGCTTCCCAGTTCTCCTCTGATTCATACAAGCTTCCAAACAAGAGGCCCTTCAAAAATTCTCTTTTTTTTTACCATCAAAGACTTCCAAGTCATCTCTCCTTTCGGGTTCCGGCGGCAATGATGTATAACTTTCTTTTTTTGTATCTTGTAATTACGGCAAATCTTTCACCGAGTTTGGTACTTTGATAAATAAACAAAGAACTTTTTTCTTAAGTGTTGTGCAAAAGTATTCTTTTTTGTTTAGTCGATTATAGCTTCAGGTATTTTTTTCATCCGATAGCTTTTTATTTCGGCATTAACTCTTCTTATCCTTTACTATGAGGATGTCATAAGAGAGGGACCTTATGTTTATGATTCTCTTGAAGAGCACGTCTCTTGTTCATTCTGGCACAAGCATTTGAAGTTATAGTTAACTTTCAAACGATAAAATTAACTCATCATTTGGACAAGAAATAAGATAAAAATAAAAGGACTTTATTTTATTCCTTCCACCTTTAAAAGTACAACATTCGTTTGCTAAAGTAAATAAATTGCCAATACTTATGGGTAACTTGTACAACTTATTTCTATGAGGTTGATCATGCAGTCTTCGAACCTGATGAAACATTGATCCCGGTCGCATTCCCTGATTTTCATGGCACTCCTGGTGCTGTATCGGATATTATTCCCCCATAGTGTTCGAATGCGAAGCATGCGAATTTGAACACTGGAAGTGTTGCTTCACCGGTGGAAATAATTTGTGAATGGTTAAATATTCCTTTTCTAGTGATGGAAGGTAAAGCTTTCTATCGGACCAAAGATTATTTAACCATCCACATAATCGTTTGCCATCGATGTAAAATTTTAGTGCCTTGATATCTAAAGGTATTTCCTTTGCATATGTCACTCCCTTCGTAGTATATTTATTGTTGCTGCCTCGTTAATAACCTTGCTAGAAAAATCCGATTGAGACAAAAATTGGGCGAAGGAAAAAAGAGTGCAGCACATACTTTCAGTAGTGACAGGATCCATCAGAAATAATACCATTTGAGGTGAGTCACGTTCCAATTTCTAGGTAATTTAACTCCATCTTGATTTTTCAATTCGTACGACCCCTTACCAGTGATAGCTGAAACCCGGTAAGGACATTCCCAAGTTGGTCCCAGCTTTCCGACATTGACTTTCTGAGTGCTCTGAGTCACTTTTCTAAAACCCAAGTCTCTTATCTTGAAGTAGCGGATATTGTCTCTGCGATTATAATATCTTTCCATCATTTCATTTTGAGCTACTGTGTTCGTCGAGCAAGTCCATCCTCACCAGCAACGCTTCAATGTTTGCTCTTCCTTTGTTCGGAAAAACCTTAAAGTTGGCTCCCCCACTTCCACTGGTATCAGTGCTTCCGCTTCCATACACAAGAGAGAAAGGTGTTTCTCCCGTGCTCGACTTTGTCGTTATTCAGTATGCCCATAGTACTCACGGTAGCTCATCGGGCTACTTACCCTTAGCATCTTCTAACTTCTTTTTTCAGGTTCTGAATAATTACCTTTTTGGTTGATTCCGCTCGTCCGTTAGCACTTGGATGGTATGGTGAAGATGTAATTCTCTCAATTTTTAATCCTTCCAAAAATCTTTGATCGAAGATTTTTTGACAAAGGAACAATATTTCCTTCAATCCGCACTACATGATTGTATGTACCTTTTCGGTAAAATGGATGGTATTTGTGTTTACCCGTAAAACGGTATAATTAAATTTGTTGCGTGGTTAGTATACAAGCGAATTGATTTGATCCAAAAAATAATAAAGTGACCGGACTAATATTAGGATTAGCAACTGAAATTGAAGAAGATGACGAGCCTGACTCCGAATGCAGTGTCTCCGGGAGCAAAAATAAGAATGACGATGAAGTACAAATAAAGGTTTTAAATTCATAGCAAAAAGTAAAATATAGCATTTTTTGTATAGGATGATTCCTCTCCTTACAATGGCTGTTAAGACTGCTATTTATAGGTCTGCCTAGGAAAACAAGATTCTAGGATCAAGCTCCTCTTAAATGATAATAAAAGAGTCATTGATGAATGCGTAACGGCAAGCTATGTATGCAAATATTCTCTGCAACGGTTGCTCATTTCATGTTAATGAATATTTCCTAATTGAATGTTATCCAATAGAAAATTCCATAATCTTCTCTCGATGACTACGCTCCCTTCGGGAATTATTCGATATCGATTATATTTATTGTACCCGGTATTGTTTGTTCCTTGACTTTCTCATTTACTTGTCTTCAGTTCCACGTGTCGTGTTGCAATCGATCATCTGTTATAAACCAATTTTAACCCATACAGTTTTTCCATCCTTAAATGTGCAGTATAAGTTGGGCTATTAAATTAGTGTTACTGAGCTAGGCCTTTCGATCTAGACCAACTAAAAGGACGAAAGTTGTAATAGATAAAGTAATCTAGTGTTTAAAACATAATATTTTCAGTATTAAAACTTTCTTCCAAAAATAAAACCGGAAATATTTTGAATCTAAAATACACCAAGTAAGATATTGTATAACATGAAAGTATTATACTTCATGAAGTATGAAAATATAAAAAACGAAATAATAATATGTACTTTACCATAAAAGTTATTTTGCTATGTATTATGTGTTGATAGAATGTTGTTAGTGATTTTTCAAAAAAAATCTGTATATTATAGCAATCATATATTTTTTCTTTTTAGTCAATATATAGGTCTAATATTAGTTTAATATGATAAAGTCATAAAATAAAGAGAAACTCTCATATTAATTAAATCATACTATACCAAATAAATTTCAAGATGCTTGATAGTAGCCTATATTATGCAATGTAGACGCTATTTATACTCTAAATTAGCCATGCTTTATTGATGTTTTAAATGCGAAAAGATAACAAAATGCTCTAATTGATATTTTTGTGCTTTACAGGAGCCACTCCGAGCTAAGAGGAAGATAAAGAGCGTTTTGGAGTCAACTATGTACATACAAGGCCAACCAAGGATAGCCCGGATGAAAAAGAGCAAGAAAAGGCAAAGAAAACAATGAAAGCCAGGTCCGCGACCGCGGACCTGAGCACGGTGAAACGCGGTGAAAAAAATAAAAAGGTAGAAAATGACCGCGGTCGGGCGTGTAGCGGCCAAGAACCTCAGGGGATAAAGTGCAAAATCCTGGGCAATTAACCTAACCTTATAAAAATCTAAAAACTCGCCCAAAGTGAGTTTCAAGCTTGTTTCTAGACTCAATTGGAGGCAAGAACAAGTGAGACGAGATCAAGTCATCTTTAGAGTTTTTCCTTCTTATTCTTTTTACTATTAATTGTGAATCATGAACCCTATTATTGCTTTGTTTTGTTTTAATATGAGTAGCTAAACATTTAATCTAGAGTTTGATGGAACCTATTGAAAGATAAATTTCTTGTTATGTTAATATAGATTTGCCAAAGTTTTATCTCTATTTGTTTAACTACATGCTTATTGTTGTTAATTGATGGGCACTCAATTAGCTGTACCTATTTAGTGTGCATTACTCGGAAGATAGTGCATATTTAGGTCGTTGTTGAACAACATCACTCCTGACGTATATGAGGGATCAATACGAAGGGTTTAAAGGTGGGATTAGGGATAACAAAACCCTGGGTGCGATCTAAGTGAGCTGTAATTAAAGCTAGCTAGCATAATACAGGAGAATATATAAAGTATATTGTCGTAATTACTCGGGAGAGATTTATGACAGTCAGAGTGCTCATGATCGATAGAGAAGACTTAGGCAAATTTATAACAAACATAGCGGAAAGGATTCCAACAATAGGGGAAATCATAACCTTAGATCATTAGAATTATTGTTTACAACCCGTTCTTAGTTAGTTCTTATTTAGTGCAGTTTCATTAAGTAATAGTTAGTTAGAAAACAACCCGTCTATTATCTAAATATCTTGGGGAGTTGATTACGTGGAATTGTGTGGGTCTGATAGCGGTAATTGATAAGTTAATTCCTTGTGGGTCTGATGAAGTGTTCGAAGATCCTGAGAAAGTTTTCAAGGCCTTGAATCGAGCAAACAGGAAAAGCAAACAACAACAAAACTTGACTGAACAACTTGAATCAGACATGGCAGACCAAGTAAACAACAGGGATAATGGGGACAACGTGAATGACCCAAACGAGCAGGTGGTGGTGCCTCTTGTGCCAGAGGCTTCTTTGTATGATTGGGCGTAACCCACAGCAGACAATTTAGCCACCGCAATTGTAGTCCCGCAGATACAAGCTGATTCGTTCCAAATCATAAACAACATGTTGCATTTGTTGCAAAACAAGGGACTATTCTCGGGGTCATACATCGAAAATCCTCAATAGCATCTAAAGAATTTCCTGTCAATATGTGCCACACAAAGACAACACAATGTGTCTCCGGAAGCAATAAGGCTATTGTTGTTTCCATTCTCTATGGAGGGAGCAGCTCACCCTTGGCTTAATTCACTACCTATAAATTCCATCACTACTTGGGAGGAATTAGTCTAGAAATTTGTGAACAAATTTCATCCACCCAACAAGACTGCTCAGAAATTGATGAGATCTTGAGCTTCAGACATAAACCAACAAAAACATTACAAGAGACGTGGGAAGAGAGGGGTTTCGCCTCGAATCCAAATGATTTCTCTTCTTCTCTTAAGATATTTCTAGTTAGGACTTGATCGAGGGATCAATTGACTCCGAAACATAAAGTAACAAGACCATAACCCCGTGCCCCCGCCTTAAAGGATCCCAACTCATCACCCTCATCTCCAACTTATTCGTGGTTTTAAGGTGCTTTTGACTATTATAAAAACTTATTTGGAGACCAAGGCGAGGGGTCATCTTCGGCAACCAACCGGTGGAGCCGGCCTCCCCGCCGTCCCCCCTGCCCGCACCCTCCATAACAGAAGTACGTAGAAACCTTGATCTGTTTACTTCCTCCTTTAATAAGATCGGGATGAGGAGTGACCTTTTACTGGACCTCGAGGATCGGCTTAAACTTGAAACTGCCTCAGAAGCAAAGAAGATTGTTTACCTTCAAAATGGTAATTACAATTATATTTGATTATGTGATTCTAAAAATATATAATTTATTTTAATTCTAGTCATTTAGCAGTAGATGCTAAGTGTAAATGAGATAGATGAAGTAAGAGCTATATGAAATTGAAAATAAGCAAATCGGACTGCCTCAGATTGCGGACTCTCGTGGTCGATGTTCGGGGTTAACGAAGCACATTCGATGGAGTTATAATAGTTATGTGGGCCTCGAAGTAGTCTATTTATGATCAATAATGATTAATAAATGAAGAACAACTGACGAGATGCAATAAATGTTAGTAGTAAATCAGTAAAGAGACAATAGAGGGTGTTTGGGTTAGAGAGTAGAGAATGTTCTTGTTCCTTGTATTGAATATCGTGTGTGCCAAAAATGATAAGCGTCCCTTTATATAGTTAAGGAAGCCCTGACATAGTACATTATCATTAATTACAAAGATTTTTGACTGATACAGTAATTCAATGCCTGAGTACGGACTTATACTTTGTTGCAGACCTAGTTGCCTTAGTCCTCGTGCTATTCGCTTACGTCAGCCTCAAACATGTACTTCCTCGAGGTTAAGTGTAAAGGGGCGCTCGAGGTCAGACCCCGAGCCGCACCTCGAGCCTTACGCGGACAAGCTACCCAATACCATGACAAATGTTAAATAGGTCTTTCTGATTTTAGTCGTACACGGATAGTCCTCGCGTTTCTTAGAATGGAACGATAAGAAACGGCCTTGAATGCTTGTCTCCTCAATATCCCCATCCTGATGTCATTCCGTCAGAGCATTAAATGACCTGCTTCAAAAGCTGCGTCGGGGTCGCCGTCAGCACGATTACCCAAAAACCCATGACCAGCCAACGGTTCGATCTTTTCGCTCCCCGAACACTGCCCCCACGATCTCTATAAATACCATATTTGCACGACATCCATACTTTTACAGCCATATTCAAATTTTCATAGCTACCTTTCAACTTCTCTTACATTCACTTCCCTCTTGTACTCATTTTCTCGTCTTTTTTATCAGAAGATTTGATACAGTTATGGCCAAAACTTCTAAGGCAGTAACTCAAAAAGAAGGCGTCTCCACTTCCGCTCGCCCATCCAAGGACAAAACAAAAATTCCCTCGAGCATCGAGCAATGCATACCCGACGATTTCGAAATATTTTCTGACCTTACCATCGATAAACCTCCTAACACACCGGGCCGGCGCGAGCCCATGTCTAGATATATCAACGTCATGTCTGAAGCAGAGAGAGTAAGAATAGACTATTGCTGGGGAAAGGAAGTTCAAGTTGAAATTCCCAATGCTGAGGAGAGCATAACAACTTACAAATCAGGCTTCCTTAGCGTTTACAAGTACCCTTTAACCCTGGGCCCTATTGAATCCTCGTCCCCACAGGTAGACCCGGTGATCCTCGATTTTTTCCACCAATACCGGGTGACACTCGGTCAGATTTATCCTTCGTTCTGGAGGATAGTGTATAAGCTTCGATTCTTTTCCAATCGGATTGAGGGGATGACCTTTACCCTCGATCATTTAATAAGGTTTTACAACCCTCGTCTCTTCCGAGGAGGCTTAATCAAACTTCAGCATCGGTCCACGAAGACGTTCTTTGCAAGTACCGATGAACATAGAGACCAGGGAGGGATGAGCAGGTTCGTTAGAGTGAGAAAATCCAATATCATCCCGGCCGATAGGATTCCATTCCCGGAAGAGTGGAATATGGCACGTAAGTATCATGCCATCGGATATTACCTATTGCCCCTACCTCTCTTTCCGAATTGACCCCTTTTGATCATGCAGCTACTATTTGGTACCCCGATCCGGTTCAAGATCTTCCGGGGTGGATCAAACGAATGGATGCCTTCTTTCCATATAATGCGCGATCTTGGCGCGATTTAGCCGAGACAAGATGGCAGGCCAAGAATCATGGTAAGTTCGCTCCCGTCAAACTTTTCATGAGCTCTCTTCGTGGGCGAAGGTTTGATATATCATTCATATGCAGGTCTTGGAGATACTTTGTTGATGAGGCCGCCCTCTCCTTGTGAAGAGGGAACTTCAAAACCTGACAGGGGAAAAAAGGAGAAAAGAGGCATCGGCAGAATCTCCTAAGACAAAGAAGCCTAGAACCCGTAAGTCTAAGACCAAAGCCACGGTCTCGACTTCGGACGCTACTGTGAGCCTTCGTGCCACAGAAGAAGAAAAATATGAGGACGACCGCCCTTTGGTGAAGAGGTCAAGGCAGAACGAGGATGTTTCGAAGGCTGTTGATCATAGGGCCGCTGAATCCGAGATGGCCGATGTAGACCATCCTTGCGCGGAGGGGACCTTCGATGAAGGCTCGGGTGCAGTCCCCGGTCCATTCACAAGACATGATACAGTCCATTTTGACGAGTTCGAAGGTCTTGGTATCGGTGCTGTGGGTGACTCTAATTTGGGACCTTCCTTTTCCTCCGGGGAGATAAGGGATTCCTGGGATAGGATTGCCGCCTATGTAGACATCTCTCGAGGGGAAGACGACACATTCAGGGACTTATTTGATGGTGTCGACGAGGAGACCGATCTCAACTACCCCGATGCCTTCCAAGAGGCCAAAAGACATCTGAAACAAGTGACTTCCCTGATATACTGTCCGTTGTTCCGAATTCTTATTTCTGCTCGCATAATCATCTTCCTTTGTATTGTAGGCCAAGAAGGCGTATGGCCAAGCTTTATCCAAGCTAAACGACAAGCTTACTCACCGCGGGGGGGGGGGGGGGGGGGGGGGCTCGAGAAGCTTGCTTCAGAGCTAAAAGAGCTGAGGACTTCCTTTGCCCGAAAGGAAGATGAGTTACAGGCGCTTCGGGCGAGTTTGGAGAGAGCCCATCAGGAACGGGCCAGCTTCAATGATCAGGTAGCGTGGACTCCGCGGGTTCGTTCCCGCGTTTCCATGAGCTGGCCTTTACTGACTTGATTTGTTTTTGCAGATAGAGCAAAAGAATGCTCTGGTGGAGCAGCTTTGGGAAGAGGCTGTAGTCAAGGATAGAGAGACCCTTGAGCTGAAGGAGCGGATTGAGGCCGTAGCCTCGGAGAGGGACTTCTTGCAAGAAGACTTGACCTCAACCCAGGTCCTACTACGGAATACCCAAGAGGAGCTAGCTTTACTCTCTGCAGCCAAGTCTGAGGCCTTCGAGCACGTAGCTTCGTATAAGAAGGATGATGTTGTCTTCATCAATCGGGCCAGGGAGATATATGAAAAGGCTTAACAGAAGCTGACTCGAGCTATCGAACACGCTCGTGCTCAAGCCAGGAGGCAAACGCTCGAAGAGTCGATCGCCAGGGGTGTCGATCGCTATGTTGGGGCCGAGGAGGCCAGGGTTTTGGAAGAAGAGACGGCACTTACAACCTCATCGGATGGGGGCTTCGATAGTGACTCCGGCGGCGAGGGCGAGGAATAGATCTGCTTTATTGTTGTTTCTTTCTTTTTTCCTTTCGCGCATTAACTCCTTGGAGGAGTGTTGTAAAGATACAACCTTGTAAATGTATTTTTGCGAATATAAGAGTTTTTGCCTTGTCTTTTGATTCTCTTTGGATTTCAACGTCGGTCTCTTGGAGCCCGTCTCAGGATAGAAGAGCCCTCCATATCAGGTACTATCTTGGGCTAAATCGGCGTAGGTGGATCCTCGGAGCTTATGATTATGGTAACGGGGATCCCCCAGGGTACCACTTCGGGGCCATATTAACAGGGAAACCTCGAGCCGTCTGATAGTGTCATTCATAAGTATGATTCGTGAAATGACCGAGGTAGCCCTGTCGGCGTATTTCCCAAAAATAGGGGTGTAAATGAGTTGGTTTGAATTTATTGGCCTTTAGAGAAGGTGAACAGTCATTGATCGCTCTATATATATGCATTATCGTTCTTCACTTGGAGACTTTGCTGCTCAGAACAATTATATCTTCATAGAGTCGTCATATCGTTTCGTCTTCCGCCATTTTTAGTTTGATATTCTTGCTTCAAGTTTTGCCTCTTCTTTCTTGTCTTGTCATAGCTATGGCAGCTGCGTTTGAGTCTATTAGCTAGAGAGAGGGAAGCTCTGCCCTCATTTCCCGCTCGGTCGGTGGTACACCACCAGCTTCTGCGGAGCCAAACACGGGACTCTTTGCGTCGAGGAGTGGCTTCACATCATGGAGATCTTCAAATACTCAGGGACATCAAGATTGTGCGTCGAGGCCCATCCCGATGATAGTAGAGAAACATCTCGAGACGATGAAGAGAGACTGCGGATGGGGAAGAAAGGTGGTACTGCAGGTACCTTCCCTGGGGAAGGACATTACGGTTCATGTGTAAGGGTTTCTGAACGTGTATACGTTCCCCTTTACATTGAGCCGTCTTGATAGAATCATTCTTGAGTTCTGCCGGGGGTATTGGGTCGCCCTGGTGCAGGTTCATTCGTCATTATGGAGGATTGTACTGATGATAAAGTTCTTCGCGAGAAAGGCCGGGCTCGAGTTTACCCCCGACCATCTCATCAGGTTGTGTTGGCCCTTGCATTGTAGAGGCTTGGTTACCCTAAAACATCAGACCTCTCGGTCCTCCATCGCCAGAGGTGAGGAAAACAAAGATCGAGGATGGATGAGACATTTTTTCGAGTGCGAACCATCGATATCATCCCCGCGGAATTCCTGTCGTTCCCTGAGGAATGGAATTTTACACGTAACTGGAACACTTGAGTTTTTATCATGTTAGTTTGTAGTGGAGGCTGACTCTGCACTAAATTCTCATTTCCTTTTCCGCAGTGGCCCCGTGGTCACCGCGTGAAGTCCCTGATTTGGCGGATTGGACTCGGAAGCTGATTGCTTGCTCGATTTACGACGAGCGTAAGTGGCGTGATCTGTCGAAGGGAAGGTGGGAGGTCAAACCCCAAGGTAAATGTTACTAAACTCTTCCCTTTTAGGATTAACCGTCTTCCTTATCAACTCCCCTTCCGCAGGTGTCGAGGAGCCCTCTGGCGTGAGACCGTGTTCTCTTGGAGAGAAAAGGGAGTCGTCGGCCTCGGAGCCGAAGGATGGTAACAAGCGGAAAGAGCCTTTAGTGGGCGAGGGAGATCACTGTGAGGCAAGATCTTCCCAGAGATACAAACGTGATGAAGAGGTTCCTCCTTTGCCTCCATCTTGTCCCCTTCCCGAAAGTACTTTAGGGAAGAAGGATCAAGCTCCCTCCATCGAAGATACTTCGACCGAGGTTCGGGATCGAGGTCCGCCTGATGGGGGAGAGGTTTCTAACGACCATGCTCCCTTCCCGATTGCTTCAACTCGGAGGGAGAAGGCCAGGTCTGGAGTCACTCGCTCATCTTTTGAAGGCGCACAACAGTTCTGCTCTGCGGTAAGATTCGGTGATTCTCCGATCTTTCTACTTCGCATTTTCATTTTTCAACTAAAGCTTGTTTCTCATAGGTCTTTGATAATCTCAAATATGAATTGAGGATAGCTTCGTATGGGGAGAGGTCCCTCTAGCTTGTTTGCGATAAACAAGCAAAAGAACTGACACACCTTCGGTACAAGGTGAGTCAAAGTCGTGACTACGAGGGTCGCTTCGAGGAACAGGTGATTCCTGTTTCGATGACATACATGTTTCTTCTCTCATTTTCAGGGGCTAATTTTTTAGTGTTGCAGTTGCAAAGAAAGACAGCGGACCTAGAACGCCTTTGGGGCAGAGTTGGTCAAGCCGAGCGTGTGCACAATGTGCTCAAGGCTCAGAGTGGCGCCCATGTTGCGGCCAAAAATAATGCTCTGGACAAAGCTTCCGCCCTCGAAGTGCACATTCGGAATGCTAGTGAAGACAACTTGGTGCAGGAGAGCCGGATTGAAAAGCACGAGGTCGAACTTTTGCAGATGAAGGTCGAAGTTATTGATGCCCAGGCCGAAGGTGAAGAGGCTCGATCAAAGGCCGATAAAAAGGTGGTCGTTTACTTGAGAGATGTTGTCGACTCTCGGGCTGAGCTGAGAGGAGCCTTTGACAGAGAGAGGAGAAGCAATGAATACGCCCGATGTAAATCTCGGAGGGAAACTCTCGAGGAGATACACGCTCGGGGTTTTGACCTCTCGGAGGAAATAAACAAGGTTAAGGCGGATGAGATTCATGCCAAGTTCTTCCTTTCTTATGGTGCCGATACTGATGTTTGAGGGCCCTCGAGGGAGTTGGTCCTGAGAGTAGGCTAGGTTTCCCTTTTTTCTTCCTCGCATGAGTCTCCCTGCCGGAGTATTGTAAATGTATTAATGCGTATATATGAAAAACCTTTCGATTATTTCGATTTGCTTGCGTTTGTTTTTCTTGTCTTCCCGACTTTTGGTGTTTGCCAACGGTTGATCAAACAAATCGGGTTTGCTAGTTTGGCATTTAAGCTCTTAATTGTGGGGTCAATATGACCTTTAATCGCCCGTAGGTTTTTTGACGCTAACCCGTAGGCTCTAATGTGTTTGCCCTTAGGCATTTTTAGTTTAACCAGTCCGGGCTTAGTCTTCGAGTCGGGTTACGGCTCTAGATCATCGACCCTTAGGTTTCTTTTGAGCTGGGGCCAAGGCTCTTACGCGTTGGGTCAGAACGACCTTTAGTGTGGCTATATTTTCCGTCGCCTAAAGATTTGTTTGAAGCTTTTGTGTTCGTCTGACTCTTAGATGGCCCAAAAGAACCTCGATTATGAGTCTTTATGTGACGATAAATGAGCACCTTGGAAGGTTTTGCCCTACGGCTGGATTATCTCGAGCTTTTTCGTTGTTTGGAGCTGACATGAAAATGATCGAAGCTCTTTTCTTGAGAGCTGACATGAAAATGATCGAAGCTCTTTCTTGAGGGCTGACATGAAAATTATTGAATCTCTCTTTTCTTACCCGAAGGTAGCATGATTTAACCGGTTCTTTTCGAAGTAATTTTGAAGGATTTGATTTTATGGCGACGTTCGAGCGTCCCCCAATCGCGTTAGTTTGGTCGTAGCCTATCGATCGGAGTCATTTTGTGTTTGGACGAAGCCTTTTAAACCCGAGTATCGTATCCTCGGCATCTATATTCTAGGGTATGCCTTTTTAGAGGTCTTACAAGTTCGAATATATAGCCTTGGCTTTGAAGTCGGGGTTATGCCTTTTATAAGGTTGTATGGTTTGGACATGCCTTACTCGAGGTCTTACAGTTTCGAACACGCCCGAGGTTACCAGCTTGGAATCTTATGACCTCGGGTTTTTACAGCTTGATGGGGAGGATGTTGATGGTAGTCCCCAAGACATCGAGTGTTTTTTGGCCCTAGGGCCTTTCCTTGTAAAAATAGCAGTTTCTTTGAATTGCAAAAGTGTTTTGATGGAAAAAATACTCCTTTGATTGTTTGGTATAAGAATACATGTTTTCACCGTCGAGGGTTTGACTCATCTATGCGGACACGGTTCATTTGACCGTTTGGCCCGATACATCATTTTCCTACTGAAACCCTCTTCGGCTTGCCTTGCTTTGTTTGAGGAGGTGACCTCCCGGGGCGACGCCCCCCAGTATTTGAGGTTAATCGGAGAGAAGCCTTGAATACTTGTTTAAGTTTTCCTCAGGTAGCACATAGATATTGCCTCGTTAAAAACCTTGTCGGCAAAACCCTTTCCGGGATAAAATCCGATCGAAGGAAAAGAGTGCAACGCATGCTTTAAAACCTAAGGTCTTTGAACTAAAAAGCACTTTGATTCCCTTTGCCGGGAACCTGCATGTAAGTCATTATAAAGGGTGAATAAATAAGAGGGATAGTCATACCTTGGCAACGATGGAGTTCCAACCTCGATGGTGCGTTATCTTCACCTGCCTATTCTAAGGACGTGGTACGGTCCTTTACTCACGAACTTGGGTGCAGCCGGGGGTGCGGTCTGTTACCGCTATTTGGTTTGCTTATTTTTTGGTTCCTTCGAGGTGGAAGGCGTCGTCGTTGGTATCACATCGTGTACCGCGAACATCTCTTTTGCGGCGTGTTGCTCCCCGTATACCGTCTTTATTACCTCTTTTGATGGAAATTTCATCATTTGATGGAGAGTTGATGGTACTGCTCTCATGCAGTGTATCTTCGGCCTCCTGAGCAAGGCGTTGTATCTCATGTATCCATCAATGACATGTAACTTGGCGTTTTGAGTCCCGTCAGCCACATTGACCGGGAGGGTAATCTCCCCTTTTGTCGTTTCGCTTGGCATATTGAATCCGTTCAGAACTCCAGAGGCAGGCACGATCTTTTCGAGCAGTCCGAGTTGCTCTACTACCCTTGACCTGATTATGTTGGCCGAGCTACCTGGATCCATAAGTACACGTTTAATTTGAAATGTATTCACAAGAAAAGAGATTACCAGAGAGTCGTTGTGAGGCTGAGACAAGGTCTCGATGTCCTCGTCACTGAATGTGAGGACGTCCTGGGGTATGTACCCTCGAGTTCGCTTTTCTCTAGTGATGGATATCTTCGTTCATCTAACGACAGGTTCCTGCGGGACGTCGAGCCCTCCCATGATCATGTGAATGACGTGTTGCAGTTCCCCTGTCTCACTCTTCCTGTTTACTTCTCCTCCCCAAATTTCAGTTTTAGCTCGGTCGCTGAGGAACTCTCGGAGATGCCCTTTATTGATTAACCGGGCTACTTCGTCGCGGAGTTGTCTGCAATCTTCGGTTCTATGATCGTGTGTGTTGTGGAATTCGCACACCAAGTTATGGTTCCTTTGCGATGGATCTGACAACACGGTCTTTGGCCACCTGGTGTCCTTGATTTTACTTATAGCCGACACGATGTCTGAAACATCGACGTTGAAGTTGTACTCTGATAATTGGGGTGCCTCCTCCGGTCCTGTGTATCGGTCGAATCCGACTCGGTTCACGATTCCCCGAGGGTTATGGCCTCGGTCTGTCCTTCGATCGTTGTAGGGTATATTACGCCTGGGGGAATTTCTTCAATCCTCGTCGTACGGTTGGTATCTTTCCTTGTTTGGTCTTGATTTCTTTTCCAGGAGCCTGCTGGGTATACTGAGCCCGAGGAGTCCCCTAGTTGGTCATCCTCGACCCTAATCTTCGACTGGTATCGGTTATGGACATCCGCTCATGTGACAACGGGATATTCAACCAAGTTCTGCTTCAGCTGCTTCTAAGCTATCGAGCTTCGTTCGTTCAAACCCTAGGTGAAGGCATGTACCTCCCAATCATCGGAGACCGGAGGCAATTCCATTCGCTCCATCTGGAAGCGAGACATGAATTCCAGCAGCATCTCACTTTCTCTCTGCTTGATTTTGAAGACGGCGGATTTCCTGGTTGCAACCTTGATGGCTCCAGCGTGCGCATTTATGAAAGATTCTGCCAGTATGACGAATAAGTCTATTGAATTAGGGGTAAGGTTGTGGTACCACATCATGTCCCCCTTCGACAATGTCTCTCCAAACGTTTTTAGCAGGACGGATTCGATCTCATCCTCTTTTAAGTTGTTCCCCTTCACAGCGCAAGTGTAGGCGG
Organism: Nicotiana undulata; assembly: GCA_005239495.1. NCBI lineage: Eukaryota > Viridiplantae > Streptophyta > Magnoliopsida > Solanales > Solanaceae > Nicotiana > Nicotiana undulata. Next base: position 55,843 of record ML255042.1, read on the forward strand.
TGATGTGCTCGTTGGGGTCTGAGGTCCCATTATATTTTGAAAGATCGGGCATTCTAAACTTCTTTGGGATGGGCTTCGGAGCTGCGCTCGAGGGGAAAGGTCTTCGCACGAACTTCTTCGAATCCACACCCTTCAGGATAGAGGGTGCGCCTGGGATTTGCTCAACCCTCGTGTTGTAGGTATCCACTTTCTTGTTGTTTGCTTCTATTTTCTGTCCTCTCGATTCAATTCTCTTCGTGAGGTCTTCGAGCATTTTCATGATGGCGGGGTCGGCTGCTGACCCGTTGTTGCTCGACCTCTATGGAACTTGTTCGACTCGGAGAGCCACCTACGGTGTTGCTATACTCGAAGTTTTCTAATGTCTTTGCAGCTGAGCAATCGCCAATTGTTGTGCCTGCAACATCCTCCTGTTCGTCTTCAGGATGTGTATCCCCATCAGCGCGGGAACTGATATCGACATGTTGGGCGTTGCGCGAGCCCACATCCATCGGGTTTGGGTTTGGTGCACCCTCAGGGTTCTGTCATGGTATATCAGCACCTGAAACGGCTACATCGTTTTCTCCATGGTCCCCAGCACTGTTACTTTCGTATGCGTTTACTGAGTTAGACATCCTAACCTGAAATCAAAGATCCTTTGGACAAGAAAAGGTGTGAAGGATAACTTGTGTTTTTAAGAGAACCAGCACTAAAACAATCACTATTATTTTTAGCCCCACAGTGGGCGCCAAACTGTTTACCTTGAAAATGGTAATTACAATTATATTTGATTATGTGGTTCTAAAAATATGTAATTTATTTTAATGCTAGTCGTTTAGCAGTAGATGCTAAGTGTAAATGAGATAGATGAAGTAAGAGTTATATGAAATCGAAAATAAGCAAACTGAACTGCCTCAGATTGCGGACTCTCGTGGTCGTTGTTCGGGGCTAATGAAGCATAGTCGTGTTGACACCCAATTTTTTCCAGACTATTTTCAAACTTGCATATAAGCTCTCAAAATTACTCTTTGCAATAATGATTATTTTTTCATATTTTTATTTTATCTCCCTGTTTATTTAATATTTCATATCTAAATAATTCATAAATTATGCTCTAAATAATTTCAAAATATTTCCCAGCTCAGTATGTTATTTATAATCATTTTCTATCTATTAAAATCCAACCATTTCACAAATTAGTCAATTGGGTCTTATTTAATTGCAATTACAACACTTTTGCAATTATGGCCTAATTAGACATTATGTACTATTTTTATTCGAAACTTATGTATCCTTACACTTAATATTAGTTAATTACTGTGATTTCACTCATTTAAACTTAATTTCATTTTGTATATAATTATTAGCTATTTTAATTAACTGCTTATCCTATTAAAATCGGGTATTTAACATTCGGCCTACTTCTATTTAAATTATAGCCATTTTTAAAACCAACCCAAACCCAATTAAATACCCAGCCCAGATCCTAAATCTACGTAGCCCAAAACCCATCAAATACCCGATCCAATCCCAAGCCAATCTGAGTCGTTGATCAGATCAGATCAATGGCCCAGATTTAAGTTACCTAAAATATCTCTAACCTAACCCCCCCCCCCCTTCCCCGTCTCATTCTCTTCAAGACGTTTCACCTCTCATCTCTCTGTCTCTCTATATCTCTACAACTCTCTAGAAGTCTTTTGACTTCACCCTCTCCGATGGCTTCCAGTCGTCTTCTCCGGTGGATTCTCACCGGAACCCTGATTCCCTATCATCTCCTGGCCACCTGCTTGCCTCTCACCTATTCAGCGACCTCTTAAGCTCCTCAGACGCGCCTGGAGCGGTTCACTCATCTCCCTTTGGGTCTCTTGCCATTGCCGACTTTCCCCGGCCGTTTGAGTAAGTGTTGCAGTCTCCCTAACCTAAATCGATTGCCGTTCATGAGATTTGCCTCTTTTATGGGTCGAAACCCTAACCTTCTGTATATCTGGGTTTCTTTTAAGATTTGTTTTACATTTTACAATATTATGAAGTTTCTCTATGGTTTTCTCCGGAAAATCTCGTTTTTAACGATTTCAAAAGTTAGGGTTTCTATACCCTGTTCTCAAAACAGTATTCCCTCTTTGATTTTAGTCATCTATGCTATGTTTAAGCGATTATCTCATGATTTCTTATTATTTGAACTGTTATTGCTGAAACCCTAGTGTTCTAGGTTGACTCTTATTGTTTGACTATGTGTACTCGTGTGTTCTTTATGACTTTCGCTTGATTCATTGTTATGACGTCTTCCTGTTGATTTCTATGAGTATATCTTCGTGTCAATCAGCGACTGCTATTTAAATGTTTGAAAACTCTGACATCTACCCTACTAGCTGTCTACTTGTTGATTTATATCGATCCTTTTGTGTAAGAATCCCCGGGCCTGTGATGCTTTCTTTGAATAGATAATCTTGTGTATTTTCTTTTGTAATTCTGTACCAGTTTTTGAATGCTTTCCTCACTTATATGATACTTTCCTTAACTATATCGGATTCCCTGTAATTGTAATTACTTTCGAGATTCTTTCAGTTGATTTTCAAAGCTAATACCCTAGTTTACTTTATAAATATAATGTTAGTTCAACTTTCCTTAATTATATACTATGTATTTGGCTCTTATTATGTGCCATATGATTTTTTTGTCCCTAATTGAACAAAATCAGTCTTATGAATTGATTTCTTTTCCTTATTTAGCCTTGACTGCACCGTTTGAACTTGGCTCCTTAATTAAAGTAGTCCAGTGTCTTAATTGATACTAATTGGTTGTTATTTCCATAATTATGCACTCTTTGCCTATGTTACTACTCGTTTTCAAAACTATATATACTGTGTCTTCTCTCTTTACACAAACACACACTAATATCTTTAGAACACTGTTATCACACAAAAACACACTAAGCACAATTGCCCTGAACATTCTTTGTCTCCATACGTATCTTCTCTTGCTCTTTGCATCAACTGTTGACTACTTAGTCGGCTGAAAGCCAAGACTGAGTAATCTTTGTTCTCTTTTTGCTTCTGCACACTACTATCCTACGGCTGCTCTCTTATTCTGCATACTGCTGTTGCTGCTCTATCTCTTTGCATTTTGCTATTCTCTATCACTCGACTGGTATATCTCTAAGTTAGTTTTATAGTATCTCCACACAATATGCTTCAGTTCTTGTTTATCTACTTATTGTTCCTTTGTGCTTTATCTTGTGGTTCTACTGCCTACCATGTAATTAACATGACTCTATAATGTCCTTTCCCTTTTGCTATTCTGCTTTCCCCATGTGATTCTCTATAACTGTTTTAGTCTTGTGTAATTAGCATTTCCCTGCTCTTCCTCTTAGCCTAATATGTCTCTTGTTTCCTCCTGTGCGAAGATGTGTGAGACTTATGCAACTAGTATGCTTACTCGTTTATGGGTTGATATTTCTCATCTCAACATGACCACTGTTACATGCTTAGCTTCCTATGTTATAAACCTGCCCCCCTCCGCATGATATCTCAATGCTACATGGTTCTGATTCCATGCCTAATATGTGACTCTGTGAATCTATGTTTCTTTGTGACAACTATGTGGTAACTATGTGTATCTATAACCTTATTCTACTGCTAACATGTGAATTATTTTTCCCCAACTCCCTATCCATGTTTGTGTTTGTTCCTTTCCTGAATTCTCTACCTGCTGGATTGTGGTTGCATTGCCTCTCCCTTTTGCAAACTGCTTTACAAAACTCTTCATTACTCTCTAAAGTTATTTTCAATAGAACTGATGTTTCAAACTACTCTTTCAAACTCAACACGCTTTTAAACTATGAGCACTTCCCACTACTCTAAGACTTTAGGTTCAGCCCCCTTCGTGTGAGCACTGCCTTGGGGACCTCTGAGTACCCATTGAACTCTGACACACAAGGCTGGCATTCCACACTGCATTTACTCATTCCTGGCTAGGGTACCTGGGTGTGAGCACTGTCCAGGATCCTCTGAGGTCCTTAGAGACTATGACACACTTGGGTTGAAAGGGTCATGGCATATGGCAAGTTGGATCTGGTACTTGGGCCTACTGTTAGGCTCCCTATAGTATAACTTCTGGATTTTCTTATTCATTTGTGTAATACTGGTCTGTAATAATTATTTGTAAAAAACAACTCTGGGGTTAGATAGTGAAAAGGGTGGGTTTATGCATGCTTAATATACTTTTGGGTAGAAATCATGTTTTAGGATTCGTCTTACCTCTGTGTGCAATGGAAATCCTGCTTAAGTCGCACCTGCATTAGAAATCATGTGCTTAGGTCTGCATCTCATCCCATTCATGCTCACTTAGAGAATCATGCAGATAATCAAAAATACTAATATTAATTGTTGCCTCATTCAGAAATTTTGTCCACTATTCGAATGATTTTAAAAAGTTGTTTCAATATTACTGCCTCTGCATGTGCATAACTCATATCTAGAAATCATGTTCGTAGGTGCAATTACAATCAATTATCAATATTTGCATCAGATGCCATGTTATTCTAGGACTTACTTTCGGCATGCCTATATCTCAAACTTTTGTATTAAGTACTCTGTTGAACATCTAGAAAGCATGTATTAAGTTCAATAATTAAATTAAATCAGGCTCTTGTATCGTCTGTGTAGCTAATAATCTCGCTAAAATATGTTTCAAATGGTCGAAAACATTTTCCTGTATTTAAAACTAGGTCTGGTTGCATACTTAATATCCTACTTGCATTTTAGATACCATGCATATAGGACTTGAATCTCTCATCACCTGTTTACTAACACCAATTCTAAACGATGTGCATTCTGCCTATGTCTTAAAAAATAGCAATTAGCATACATTCAGACGCCTAAGCAAACCTTAGGCACAATGTTTGCTAAAACCAGAAACTACCTCTGTACTCTGCCTATTAACTACAGTGGTTTTAAAATCAGTCATGCATCTTTTTCCGAAACTCATCAATCCTGTTATTTTCTACTGCATTCACACCTAGAACTCCTGTTTTAGGTTCTGAAATCTGAGACCTCGTTGTGGTTGAGACGTGTTATTTACATGCCTTACCTATGGAGGGATATATGAGCCTTGTAATTGCTTATGTGCATCCCATATGCGTACGTCCTAACTGTTTCTTTATTTGTTGCCTAGAATTTTATCCTTTTAAACCTAGGGGTTCGGCCTAGTACTCACCTTGTAGGATTAGTAGTCCTAAATACCCTCCAGGACTTATAGAATGGGTCGGGTAATAGCACGCAATAAGCTTCGTGACCGACACACGCGTTTTAAATACCTTAAAGGGGCGGGAAGGGTAGAATATGGATATGATGACCGGTGTGCTAATACCACGTGTAGCCCCTCATTGAGGATATGACATACCGGGTACTGCATTGATGTGATCCGTATTACTTTAAACCTAGTACAATTCTTTTCAAAAGCTTTACTCTAACGTTTCCAAAACCCTTTAGTAAAGATTTTATACTTGTTTGAAATCCCCTCTTATATGAGCCTTATTTGCTATCTTGTCTATCGTCCAAATTCACAAAACTTCTTGGCTGGGACCCACAGTTGTGGATCTCGAAGGGTGCCTAACACCTTCCCCTTGGGATAATTTCAAGCCCTTACCCGTTCTCTGGTATGCAAACTAGTTTATGAGTTATCAACTCTAGGTGCCCTAACGCACCATAAAATCGTTAGGTGGCGACTCTTCCTTAAATCTCTAACTTTAAGGAGTTGTCCTGAATGTCATAAACCCGATCTCTCCGTACCTAACCCGTGCGGTAGGAAAAAGGGGCGCGACAAGTTGATGGAGTTATAACAGTTATGTGGGCCTCGAAGTAGGCTATTTATGATCAATAATGAGCTATGAATTAAGAACAACTGACGAGATGGAATAAATGTTAGTAGTAAATTAGTAAAGAGACAATAGAGGGTGTTTGGGTTAGAGAGCATAGAATGTTCTTGTTCCTTGTATAGAATATCGTGTGTGCCAAAAATGATAAGGGTCCCCTTTATATAGGAAAGGAAGCCCTGACATAGTACATTATCATTAATTACAAAGATTTGAGACTGATACAGTTATTCAATGCATGAGTACGGACTTGTACTTTATTGCAGACCTAGTTTCCTTAGTCCTCGTGTTATTCGCTTACGTCAACCTCAAACATGTACTGCCTCGAGGTCGAGTGTAAAGGGGAGCTCGAGGTCATACCTCGAGCCGTGCCTAGATCCTTACGTGGACAAGCTACCCAATACAATGACAAATGTAAAATCGGTCTTTTCGATTTTAGTCGTACACAAAGATTCAAATGGTTGTTGGTTTTATGTCCACACCATGGTATTCCGGAGCAGATGTTGGGGCAGAGGTTCTACATGGGTCTGGCGGATAGCTTGAAAGCTAATGTTGATGCTTCAGCAAGTGGAGCATTATTGAGTAAAACATTCAGAGAGAGCAAGATCTTGCTTGACAAGATGGCACAAAACTCGGGATGGACAACCAGAAACGCTCCCACCACTCCTGTGGTTCACTTAGTGGCCTTAGATCCATATAACTCCATAGATGAAAATATGGCCACGCTAATGACACAAATGAGCATCCTCACTAAAAAGGTTGAAGAACCAGTCCAGAAACAGCAGTTACACATAGTTGATACAACTAATGGGGGGTTTTGTACATCTTGCATCAATCAGCCATATGGTTGCTCGTGGAGTGCTGATGGTGATCACCAACATTATCCGAAAAACATGAATTATGTGTCAAACTATGGGGGACAGAGACTAGGTGGTCAGAATTGGGGTCAGCAGAATCAACAATACAGGCCAGCCCCACAGCAGCACAATAATAGTAATAATTTGGGGGCCATGCGACTGCAAGGCAATATGGTGTCTTACCAAAGGCAACAGGGCTACAACCATCAAAATTAGCAGCAGGGTTATCATCCACCTCAACAACAACACACTGGGAGACAGAAAGATGGGTTTTCTAGACTCGAGGGAATGATGCAACAATTGATTGGGTCCACTGGAAAAATAACTGAAAGAGTAGACTCACACAAGTCAGCTATAAAGAATATTGAGGTCCAATTGGGTCAGATTTCGATGGCTCTAAATAATCGTCCTCAAGGGACGTTACTTGCAGACACATAGATAAATCCAAAGAAGCAGGGCCTGAAGCAGCTGATGGGAGTGAGTCTACGAAATGGTAGAGACCTAGACTTGGAGCAAGAGATTGCTCGCGAAAGTAGACCTACTGAGACACTTGTGCTAGTGCCTATTGAGGTAGATGATTCAGCAGGATTGACTTAGGTGACGGTACAACAGGCCCAAGAAGATGCCAACAAAGAAAAATATGCTTTGAAGAGAGTGAGACATCATGGAAACCGATAGTGGAGGCAGTTCCTGAACAAGAGAAAAAATCAAATCACAAGAAAGAAACGACCTCCAGCACCATTCCCACAGAGATTGGCCAAATATCATAAAGATGAGCAATATAAGAAGTTCTTGGAGATGTTGAAGCAAATTCAGGTAAACATTCCATTGATTGATGCTTTAAAGGAGATGCCTGGCTATGCGAAAATGATGAAGGACTTGATCTCCCGCAAGTTCGACTTCCAATATTTGGCCACAGTTACACTAACTCAGACTTGCAGTGCTGTTGTGACGAGACCCATTGTTGAGAAGTTGTCTGACCCAGGGAGTTTCACAATTCCTTGCACTATAGGTAACTTTGCATTTGCTAAGGCACTGTGTGATTTGGGGGCAAGCATAAATCTTATGCCCCTGGATATCTATAAAAGGTTCGGGATTGGAAGAGCTAGACCCACGTCCATGTTATTGCAGCTGGATAACAAGACAGTAAAGAGGCCTTCTAATATCCTTGATGATGTGTTGGTGCAGGTTGGGAAATTCGTGTTCCCAGCAGATTTTGTCATTCTTGATTGTCGGGTTGATGAGGAAATTCCCATAATTTTGGGAAGACCATTCTTGGTCACTGGGAGAGCTCTAATTGACTGTGAAACTGGAGAACTCAAGATGAGATCAAATGATGAAGAAATAGCATCCAACGTGCAGAAATATATTAGGCGACCAAGTGAATTCGCCAATTGCTCTCTATTAGATGTCGTGGATGTAATATTGGAAGAGGATGATGAGACATTGAACATTGAAGATCCTCTAGCAACTTGTCTCATGAACCTAGATGAGGCTAATGGTGAAGAATTGGCAGAGTGGGTGCTTGCTCTTGAGGGCAAAGGTTTTTGGAAGAGGGAGCTCGAATTTGATCCCTTGCACTTAGAGGAAAGAAAAACTCCTCCGGCCAAGCCATCCATAGAAGAACCACCAAAGTTGGAGTTGAAGCCACTGCCCCCCCCC